>ML788685.1:497960-536542 GCA_009831015.1 Picea engelmannii | reverse complement strand
CAAATATTTCTTTCATGATTAATCTCCATCCAAGATACTTGAGTAGATCTCCAAATCTTCATCAAATCTTCAAAGGGTTGAAGAGGGAATTCGAATTTGAGGCTTGATGGTCAAATTTGACTTGGTTGGAGTCTTCAAATACAGCTGTAAACATCATGAAACTCATCCCACTTCCATATATAAGTGTAAACATGTCATTTTTCCAATATTTAATCATAAATTCACTCAAAAACACTAAAATAGATGCATTGGAAAATAATATGTCTAAAACCCATGCAATCATGAAAATGGTTTAATGTAAGGGTATGAGAAAGAGGAATATGGTTAAAAGTGAAGTGAAAGTGAAGTGAAAGGTTGGTAAAAAAATGGTACTTTGGCGACCCAACAGACATCATGACCTATATCTCACGGGAGATTTGGTTTCACATTAGTGGAATAACTTCCCTCATCAAGGGTGGAGAAAGATGAATTCTCTTTTCAACAAATTCGATGAAATCCATGTCATGCAAATGAAGAAATATATGATCTATCTTGATTCTCATTATTTTCATAGAATTGAGGACTATTTGGCATGTGTGAAGGAACTATAGTTGAAATTGGGAGAATGTGGAAAGAACCATCAAAAGAAATATGGACAAATCATCAAGCTAGTCCTGATGAATCTAAGAACACAATTCAATGTGTTTGTTTTGAATTTTTGCACCAACTACTAGAGACACAAGTAAGATGGTAAGGATTACACCTTTAAATCTTTCTGTGGCCTACTAATCACTAATCAACATAGACTGCTTGATGAAGGGAAGCTTGGTTGCAAACATCAAACTCACTTTCTCAAGGGAAATGGAAAGGTGAATAATAAGGAAAGAGGATGGTTAGATACGCCTATAAAAATACCATAATACCTCATCTACAAACCTAAAGGGAAAACATATGCACCCATAAAGAATCAAAAGAAGAAGAAATGTCAGCACTGTGGAAATACTAGACATGTGGAGAGAAACTGCCACAATAAGTGAGATCACTTGAATAAAAAGTCAAATGAATTTGGGTGTCCATAAATTTGGTCATCCTATTGATAATTTCACTTTCCAAGTTGAAAATTCTCAAGTGTTATTCTCTCATTCTATGCAGAGTGAATGGGCAGTTGATTCTAAATGCACTCATCATATGGATAAGGATGCTTCCTTATTCACATCCTTAGATAAAACTATGGAGAGAAAGATCTATGTTGTTGATGATTGTTCTCTCAACATGTTTGGTCGTGGTGATGTTCCTTGTCGACATGGAAAAATTGTCAACATCTATCATGTGTCGAACCTCAGTGTTAATCTATTGTTGTTTTATCAACTCACTTAGATAGAAAATATTGTGTATTTTTCGCCAAATCAATTCGTCATCTAAGATTTAAAGAAAGGTCATTCTATTGTCATGGGTGGGTTTCTCAACTCAAAAAATGGATTGTATAAGTTCTGTGACTCAAATCAACCCGACTCTAAACTTATTGCACTTGTTTCTCACACTGATGAACACAGTTAGATTTGGATTGAATAACTTGAACACCTCAATTTTTGAAGTCAATAGTTGATGAAAACATAGAATATGGTTGTTGTTCTACCTAAATGTTTTCCACCTGGTGGAGTCTGTAGAGGATGTGTACTATAAAAGCATCTTGAGGAACCCCTCAACTTTGGAAAATCATGGCAGGAACATAACCTCCTAGAGTTTGTTCACAGTGATGTCTATTGCATCAATCTACCTTCCTTAGTAGGTTCAAGATAAATTTTGACTTCCATTTATGATCTCTCTTGTTTCACTTGGGTTTTTTTTTTTGAAAAAACAAGCATATTGTCTTTGAAAAGTTCAAAGAATTCAGGGCAGTTGCTGAAAATCAATGTGGTAGATGCATCAAGTGTATTATATCAAACAACAATGGTGAGTATGTCAATATTTTGAAGAATACCTAGTTCGATCTAGTATTGACTGGAAGAAGTCCATTCCTCATACCCCTCAATAGAATGGAATTGAAAATTGCAAGAATTATACATTAGTTGAAATGGATTTTCCAGGCCAAAGACTTGCCTCCTCACTTCTGGGCTGAAGCTCTTTACTGTGCAAATTATATATTGAATAGTATCTCAACTCGAACAGTTCCTTCCATGACTCCTATTGAATGATGGTGTGGAAGAAATCCCTCGAAAAACCACCTCCGCATATTCATATATGTTTCTTGGGATCATATTTCAGATGAATACAAAAAGAAAATGGATGAAAAGACGCATAATTGCATCATGATGGGATACTCTAAAGAGTTGAAATCATATCGATTGTTTGACCCTGTCAAATGGAAAATCATTATTCGCAGCTATGTATGGTTTGATGAGAAGCATTATAGAATTAAATTGTTGAATGTCTCCTATGGTTTATTATAGGATGGTCCTTTTGATGATGTCTCCAACACTGAATCTCCTTTTTGTTTTTTTCAGTCCTTCGACTAGATAGTCGGACTTTGTTCATGTTTTGACTAGGCTATCGAATCTTGAGTCAACTGGTCAGTCGATTTCTACTTTGAATGGTCCTCCACTTTCAACTGGAAGTCATATGACTTTAGATATATACATCATCTCATCCCTTTCTTGTCTACTCATATGGATTGCTAAGACAATTGAAGCTGTTGGTTCTGATGTCTATGATGTCTCCTCGGGTCATCAAACTCAAAGTAAAAAGCAACATTCTAGTGTTTTTTTTATGACTCATGTGCTTGAAACCTATGGTCCTATTACATACTTATATGTTAAAGGAAAACCTGAATGTGAATAATATATTTAGAATAAAATGAATTATTTGTTCAAGAATCACACTTGGGATTTATTTCCTTGACTTCAAGGGAAGAACATTCTAAAATGTTGATGGGTCTACAAAACCAAATTTACCTCTGAAGGTGTTTTTGAATGTCATAAATCTTTTCTGGTCATGAAAGGATTTTCTCAACAAGAATGAATCAACTACATTGAGACCTTTTCTCCTATTACAAAGTTGACCTTTGTTCACCTCATTTTCTCCCTTGCTACTCATTTTGGATGGCAGATCTACTAGATGGATGTAAAATGTGTATTTTTTCATGGAAATCTCTCTGAATAAATTTTCATGGAAATGCCTCCTCGTTTCATGATAGATTCTAACCTTTTTTATTGACTTCATAAGTATCTCTATGGTTTGAAGCAATCTCCCTGGGCTTGGTATTCTAATATCGACAGTTTCTTTCTTCGACTTGGCTTCAAACATTGTGATTTTAATCATAGCTTATATGTACTCCATACTCATGGAAACACTCTGATTATTGTTGTATATATTGATGACCTTGTAATAACTGAAAATAACATTGATCTTATCCTTAGCTTGAAGAAAAAACTTGTTGACTCCTTCGACATGACAGATCTTGGTATTCTACACTATTTTTTAGGTCATAAAGTATTACCTTTATCTGATGGTCTATTCATTTCTCGATCTAGATATGTATTGGATCTCTTGACATATTTTAAGATGGAATATTGTAAGCCTTGTACTACTCCTTTTCAATCTAGAGTTAAGATAAGAAAAACTTTTCAAATTCCCAAAGTCGATGCCATTCTCCATCAATAACTAGTCGACAGTCTTATTTATCTTACCCATATTCAGCCTAACATTTATTTTGTTGTTAGTGTGGTTTCTTTATTTATGCAAGATCTTAGAGAAATCCACTGGAAATATGTTAAAAGGATTGTTTGTTATCTCAAAGAAACCACTTATTTTGGTACAAATATTTTTGAAGTTCAGATTTGTTAGTCAACTTCACTAACTTCGATTGGGAAGGTGGTAATCATGATCGAAATTCCACTTATAGATAAGTGTTTCACATTAGCACTAGACCGTTGGTTTGGTCGTGCAAGAAACAAAAGGTAGTCTCCCTATCAATTATAGAAGCATAGTATCATTGTGTCATTCATGTAGGAATGGAGGCAGTATGGATTCACCAACTCTTGGGTGAACTTGGACTTCCTATACAAACCTTGAATACACTCTTATGTGATAATCAAAGTGTTATTTAGGTTTCTAACAACCCTATTGTGCACAATAAAATGAAGCATCTTGATCTTCATGCTCATTATTTGAGACAATTAGTACAAGAGAAGGTTTTCACTCTTGTTTATTGTATAAGAGATGATCATATTGTTGATATATTTACAAAACCTTTCTCTGAAGCCAATTTTGTCATGTTGTGTTCGTTGCTTGGTCTTCAAGAAGTTGCAATTATGGAGTGGTGTCCTGCTGACTTAATTTCATCTCATGAATCTTCAGATTTATGTGCTTATGGGGGGAGGGGATGTTGGAACCTCAAGTTCTAATGCTTCATCACACTTATCCTGGAATCAGTCATTCAGATGATCAACCAACATGTGGAAACAATTGATCGGGTGGAAAACCAAATATCTACATCATTCGTTCGCGTAGTCAACAAACATGTCAGTTATAAAGGAGACCAGTAGTTGAAGACAGTCAATTGGTGAATAGACTATAAGTTGCACAGATGTACAATTGACCCAAGCATCCTTTTTGAGCTGACTAGATAGCACGGATTTGATGGAGTCAAACATAACCCATGATGGTTGTATGTGGAAAAAATCGTATCGATTCTAAGGAACTTGGTTATATCTTGAGGATATAAATATAATACCCTATGGGTCATTATAAATGAGTGATATATCCTAATGTTGAACATGGTGTGCAAGTTCAATATGCATTGTGATGTTCTGATCACAATGCTATGTGCTTAAGTGCCATAATGATGTCTTTAGACACCACCTGCATACTTTGAATTTTATTCCTCTTAGAATCTATGCAGTTATGTTTATTTGTTTCCTATCATGGTTACACCAAATCCCCCAAAAAATAAACCAATTACGTCTTACCAAAATCATACACTGGTTTATGGTGTTGACGTGGCAGGTAGCATGTTGAGTCAGCAGGTCGTACGGGATATCGAGAAGTGACGTGGACTATTCATGTGGTGACACATGGCATATGACTACACTATGGCTACATAGATGGACCAATGAGAGACTACCACATGGAAATACCCCATTGGCCAAGTATATTAAAGGTCGAATACAAATTTTTGTGAGCCCAAAGGATCGAACCCAGGTCTCATGGGCATCATTCCAATGACTTACCATTACACCCACCGCATGTCACTTAACCATATGTCCGATGGATAATAATCAACTTTGAAATGTTTATTTGGCGTAAAACAAGGGGGGATCAAGGGTTCCTAACCCCTGATCCCATTATATATATTCAACAACATAAACTATGCCATATATTCATGTGGGTAATTTAAAGATTATGCCACGAGTAATATATTCCACTGCATATATTAAAAAACTTCATACTATATATAACATAAAGTTACAATGAAGCACCAAATGGGGATAGGTCCATGAGGTTGAATCCAAAACCTCCTCCCACATGTACCAATGTTATAACCAGTGCGCCAAGGGCACCTCTTGTTATGAGATAAGAGAATTTATGTTTTTAACTTAGCCCATAGAGTTTTTGTTAGAAAAAGGACTGTGGAGCAATAAAATAAAACAAATGCAAAAAAAAACACAGAATATACACAATACAATAGAGACATAGATATACTTGGTTCACCCAGTGTGGGCTACATCCACCAGAAAAATTTCTAGGTCCTTCCTTTATTATTATCCAGCAAAATGAATGGATACAAACTACAACACACCCATTGTAAATTCCTCTTATTTCTCTCATAGTCTCCTCTCTCATAATACAATAATCACATACATGCACAACCAAAATACAATTCCTTCATAAAAGAGGGTTTCCTTATAGGAAAACAATCCCTAAAATAACTTCTATCGTCAGATCTACGACCTTATAATGAACGGTCCAGAGTGACTACAAAATTACAATATTTTACAAGGCAATTTTTCCCAATATTTCTCTTCAGGGGAGCTACCCCCGAATCCCCTATCGGGGGGGGGGCTACAAACATTGTTTTCGCACCCCCCCTAGACCCCCCCGATGACAGTTTTGGGGGATAAAACCCCCCCACACCCCCCCATTAGGGAATGGGGTCCAAGAACAGTTGAAACAAACCTCTAAATCAGGAAGATAATCAAGCTCCACAACCAATAATCTCTCACTTGGAGACTGATCACAACAAATCCACTGTTCTTCTACTTTGTTGGACTATACTCCACCTTGGACCTGGAAAATTTCTCATCTTCACCTTCATGCTTAAAGACTAGCTGAAACTGAGCAGGAACTCAGTTTCTCCCTCATTACTCCCTTTGTTAACATGTCTGTAGGATTTTGGCTAGTATGTATCTTTTCCAACTTCAAATGTCCATCTTCCAAGAAGGATAATATGAAATGGTACCTAAGCTGTATATGCTTAGTATTTGAATGGAAGGCTAAGTTATTTGCAATATGAATGGCACTCTCATTGTCATAGTACAACATGTTATTCTCCTCCTTCTTTCCCAATTACTCCATAAGCCTCTGTAACCATATCATTTCTTTACTAGCCTCTGTAGCAACAACATACTCTGCTTCTATTGTTGAAAGTGCAACAAACTTTTATAGTTTTGAAATCCAACTCACTATTGTTCCACCTACAGTAAAAACATACCATGTGGTGCTCCTCCTTCTATCTTTATCACCTTGGATATATGAATCAACATATCCCTGTAGAACAATGTCTGATCCTCCAAAAAATAATGCATGAGTAGAAGTACCTCTCAAATACCTAAGAATACACTTTACTGCCTCTCAATGTTATTTACCTGGATTGTTCATATACCTGCTCACAAATCCCACTGCATGTGCAATATCTAGTCTTGTGTAAACCATCGCATACATCAAGATGACAATTGTTGATGAATAAGGGACCCTAGACATGTATGTTGAGGAAAAGATATGAAATGTTCTTACTCAATCATTTTCAAATTCTTCTTGGCTAAAGAAAAATAGACGGGAATATCACCCTATGTTTATAGACAACACAAATAACATCCTAACTCACAAGTATTAATTTATCAATAAAAATCTTGTTGGAAATTTACTTTTTATGTAATTTTCTGAATATAACAGTCGCTGAAATAAATATAAAGACAGAAGTAAAGACACCAAGATGATAATAAAGACAGATGAGACATAAAGAAATCCTTTATATCATTCCAATTCACCAAAGAGTCATTTTCTTTTCAAAATCTCGTATAGAAATTTTGGACCAAAGTCAAACTTAGACATCCCCGATGGAACATACAAAAGGACCTCTGCCAGAAAACCAAAATTGAACTCTAAAAGCTTGATCAACTTGCCATAGATTGTTTCCCACTCGAATCTACACAATAGCCTTTGTCAGTCATGAAAACTAATTCATAAACAAACAAGTCTACACAGACTATGAAAGATAGATCAACACCTATGAAAAACAAGTGTCTGAATGATGTAATTCAGCCCTAAATATTGTTGTCTACAATAAGACCCTGCTATCATAAAAGATAATTAGGTCTATGATGAATAAATGAATGAATGAAAACTAAACTATCTCAACATAAACTCAAGGACCAAACCTTAGTATGCTTATGCTTCTATCCTCCTTCTATTCCTCCCTTTTATTTTTCCTTTAAACAAATTAGAGTTGGTTGAAGTAGTTGAACCAACTCATTAGTTAAGTTAATTAAAAGACTCAACCAACTTTTAGTTAAGGGGAAAAGTAATAATCATAATAAGGGTTATAATAAATAATAACTAGTAGGTGGGACCCCTTGTGACTCCCTTTAGCTCTTAAAAATCATAACTTAACTAGTTAGTTAAGCAAAACACACCTCCTTGTGACTCCCATCACCATATCAACATTTGACAAATTAGCTCATGATATTTGAAATTATTTTCAAAAAACTATTACTCATATATCCCAAAATAAAACATGTTGTCCAAAAACTTATGAAGTCAACTGCCATCAACAATAGATAAAATAAAAAATAAAAAACATATTTACTAATCTGGGATGCAATCTTTCCTTGATTGTTGTTGTCACCTTTCAATTTTCCTGAATTTTCCTTTGGCTGCGCTGAGCCTTTAGGCCTAATATCGTTGATCACGTGGGAACAATCATCCCTCAAATGCATCTGGGAGGACATGGTTTTGCCAGATCCATTGGAGGGTGAGGAAGGGGTAGTAGTGGATTTTCCTTTATCAAGGACATGGTGGGCCTCGGTTTTCAACCTTTTTCTAGCATGAGAGGACTGCATTGGTGAGTGGGAGGAATCTTGGACAATGGGGTTGATAAGCGGAGGAGTAGGTATGGATAAATTAGGCTAGCCACGATGTTGGGAGACTGTTGGGTGGACAATCTCCTGCCATCCATCATTTTCAGAAACCTCGGGTTGCAATGAGACGTGAGGAGGCATAGGGATACCAGGGGCTTGCAAAACTTGGAAAGGAAGCCTTTTAGGCCTAGGTCGGACCACTCCTTGCCCAATCCAATTGAAAAATCCATCCTAAAACAACTGGCCAAGCTCTTGTGATTCAACATCAAAATGTATGGAGAACCTTGGCCTTCTTGGGCCTCTGTTGCAGTTACCTCTCCCTTGGTTTCCTCGGCCATGGCTACCTCGGTTGAAAAAACTCATTCGTGCATGCCTGATTGATTAACAATAGTCTTTTAAATAACCATTCATGACAACTCTTAAAAATATGAAATAGATTTGGCTCAACAATGTATCAAACTCATGCAATCCAATCCATACAAATTGTTTAACTGTTTATCAATGAGTAGGGGGTGAAAAAAGGGCCCTAGGATATGTGAGGGGTTTATATTGAGAGAAACATGATATGATGAGGGGGGGAAAATACGGTTACTGATCAAAGAGAACAAAAATCAACCGCAACTAAAGAAAACATCACTGTAATTCAACCAAGACACTGTTACTGACAACTGCTTCAACAATTTACTTGACTGTAATCAATTTTAGAACAGGGAGTGAAAAATGAATGTGGGAAGGCGATGCGGTTGTAATTAGAAAAATTCATTAAGTAATCCATATAACCATTCTGAAAAAGAAAATACACCAACCAAGTGACCATTGTGATCCAATAACAACTACTGTGTATTAACTAGTTCACTATTCATAACCAATATTTACACAGTGTCAACAATAAAAACAATATGCATTCCACAACAATCTGTAAGGGATTTTTGATCCTCGTATTTATCCAATTAACATATTATAACAATTCTCAATGTATAATAGTAACCATTTCCACTCTTTTAATCATCAAAATCAACCACTGCCCACACACTACTTAAATAATCAAATACACTCAAAAGTCGTGTTTCAAAATTGCAATGAAGTTATACTGTCACTGCAATCGGGCATGTCATTTAAAATGCATGACATTCATTAAACACACATAGTGGACAACTAACCCAATAATCTAGATTTAAATTGCAAAACTCTGACTCGCCATTTAAACAGAAAGACAACAACCACCATTCCAACCCATGCTATGTTGTAGAAAACACAAAATAATTCAATCAATGCAAGTGTAATTCTGTGACTGTACAAGCCCAATTCAATGCGACTCTAAATAATCAAAATGTTGGGCTATCCATCCAATTCAACAAGGCATCGACAATAGGCCCGACTTTACAAACAATGAACAAACTGCAACAAGCCATCTTCAAAAACTCAATGATTATCTTTGGTTGCAACCAAAAATATCCGTAGCATACACAGTGGATAACCACGCCATAATTGCCACAATGTGACATTCCCTTTTGAAAAATTCAAAACACATAGTCATGGTATCATTAACCCAACCTATTGTGTCGAGATATCTATCCAACACAAGGATATAGCAACAGAGTTTCTTAAACCAATCAAACTATAAAAAATCATAATGTGTAAAAACTTGTGCCCATTCTTGATGACGCAATCAAATAACCATAACATATACAGTGGGTGTAAGTGCCATAAACACCCCAATTTCAATAATCATTTGGCCATTAAAAACACTTAGTTACAGTAACCATTGACTCATGCTTATAGGAACACCACTCATACCAATTAACCATGCTAGGCTTAACCACCCATTGATAACAATTGCAGTGACCAGAAACAAAAACCAACACCATTGCCATACAATCAACAGGGTGAGCCAATAATAAACTTTACACAAATACATAACAACTAATAGTAAACCCGACAGGCCACAATGATCTTCTCTATCAACCCTCGGGTTTGAGGAGTCGAGGTTTTGTCATGTGAACCAACACAGGGAGGCTAGAGTCGACTCCTCTCAATGTTGAAAACCTCCAAGACCAATGGTGTGCACACAGAGAAAACCACAATTCATTTCATGGAGAGGGTGACCAATCCGGCGACAGGAGAGGCCCTAACAGAAGAGAAAGGCTCCAATTTGGCTTGGTAGTGATACTTAGCACACACAGGGTACAACCCTCATGGCTCTCCAGTCAACCAACTATAACACTGAGGTGAAAAAAGGGCTGAGAGGAAGTAATATAACCCACTGCACTACCAACGAAAACAACCCATTGCCCAAGTGAACAATGCGCAGTGACACAAAGCGCTTCTAACCATTAAACCCCATAAAAGCCAAAGACTGGGTATCATGATACGAAATGCATGAAGATAACCAGTCATTCAAGACCAATCGAAACCCTCCAACTAAACCAACAGGGATGACATAGAACATTTATGGCTACTAACACTCAAAATGACCAATAACACTCTGACTTTAACATCATTGCATAGAAAACCATTAATGCTTCATTCCAAAAATCACAATTTTACACAGTTGCAATACTTAAGGAAAGAACAACCAATACATTCAAGCCAATATCCATTTCATAATAGAGAAGACTCATGGACGGCCAAAAAAAGACATACCTTTAATACAAGCACTTTAAACATGAGTTGGCTGAGCGGTTCCTCCCTACTTGAAAATTGGAGCATAACGACAACAAAAAGGATGAACAATAGCCCGACTAGGGTGGTGGCCAGCGGAAGGAGTAAGGGTGATGTGTAGTAAATGCATGTCACCTCCACCCACAGTCAATTAATTCATTATTACATGCTATCCATTAATCCATTAACCATTCATTTAAACCATGCATTGGAATTGGCATCTATTACTTGTCAAACACGCCACCCACATCATACCTTCCATTTCCAACTTGACCATAATGCATATCAAATATATAATCCAATTAAGTAAACCATGTATTGAACCATCACCAATAGCGTGATCCATATCAACTTATGCAATAACATAATCACCATGCATATCAACTATATAACTCAAAAAAAATCGCATAGCTATTAACTTAATAGCTAGGATAACAAAAAACCATTAAAAATTAATGCATGTAGTATAGTATATAGCATGGTTTTAGTTTCTTCCCTTTGCTTTTATATTTCCTTTTGCCTTTTTCCAATTTCTTGTGTATGTTATTGCTAACACATTTATTGTGCAGGTCTCCTAGTAATAAATCCCAATAATAGATAGCAGTGATAACAAGGATAACATAGGCCATTATGAAATAAAACTTGAGCCTAGAGCAGCAGAAAAACACAGAACATGCTTCCCCATCGCCAATAAACCAAGATTATATCACCATGTAAGAAATGTCGAACAATAGCACAACATCAAATAAGAACCATACCTGATCTCCAATCTACAAGGGGGTCCCACCTACTAGTATTATTTAGCTTTTATAATAATAGGCTTTAGCAACACTATGCGGGCATAGGCTTCATTACAATTTTAATCATCAAAAAATTGGCGAATCCACAGGGAAATTTGCCTTCAACATATTTAGAACTCAGAACTCATGGTTCTGCATACCAAGAACAGTTCAAGAAGATATAACCAGGAAGATTATGCAACAAGGGGAAGTGAGTGGATTTAATGGAAAGATGACCGGGAATTTGGGAATAATCCATGAAAAGTGTAAATTATGGGGGGTTTTTACCACTTTATGCATAATCATTTGACTGGAATCTTCTCTTAACTTTAAGCAGAAAAAAAATTGGACTTGCTCTTAAAATCTCAATGGATGGAGAAATGGCAAGAAGAAGTGGGAGATAACCAATTCTTTACAAGACAGTAGTGGAAATATATAACAATTTCAAGGGTCCTTCAAAGGAGACATCATAACAACTATGTAAGCTTGATTGTTATTGACTAACAATGCTTTGCAGGAGTGTCACTGTGGCATAATTGATCCAACATCCTATCTTGACCAAATTAACTAAAATATGACAGGAAACAAAATCATGACAGAAGTAAAAATGCAGAAATTAAAACAACAACAATAAAAGACAAAAATGAAGAAAACAACAAGAAAAGTTTTAACTCAGAAAGTTGAAGTCAAACTACTATAAAGCAAGAAAAAGAAGCACAAAAAATGAAAGCAGAGTTAGGCTACAAGTATACAGAAAATCCAGACAGCATTAGAACTTTTCATGTTGCTCCCTCGCAATATTCCAAGTGAGGGAAGTTAGCACTGTAGGAAAACAATTGCTTATGTAAATCCTTTAAAATGTAAGAGTTAGGGCCCAAGACAAAAGAAATTTGGAAAAGACCCAACACTTGGAATGTTGATCTAATTATCATCCCCTTGACGCACACAATTAAATCATCAAGATAGAGATGGAGACTAACCAATTCATCGAGATTTGTATGCATAGGTATTTTAAAGGTGATACTTGTATCAGGTATGCCAAAAAATAGGCATTTGAAAGACATGGTACCCCGATTAGTGATAAGAGTAGTTTTGTGAGCATCTTCCCTTTTCACCTTGATTTTCTTGCAACCCAAAAAACTGTCAAGTAAGGGTCTTAACTGTGACTCTACAACTTGTCGCAAGACTGTTTCCATACTGAGGGGAGGAAACGGATTTCTCATAATAGCTTTCCTGAAAGTTTGAAAATTAATGCAAGTTCTAATATGATCAGTGGTCTTCGAAATAGGTACCCAATTGGAAACCCATTCAGGGTGGACTAAAAAAATAATCCCAGCCTTTAAGAAATTCTCCAACTCCCTTTGAAAGGTTGCCTTAAATGCAGATTTAATAGATCTTTGTTCCTGCATAATTGGTTTCATGCCTTCCTTGATGGGAATAACATTCTATAAAAAACCAGGATCAAAACCATGAAGATCCTTATAAGGCCAAGAAGAAACTTTTTGAAATCCACCAAGTAGCTTGGAAAACTTCATTTCTTCCTTATCAGAACATTGTGCACTTATGTTAATGTTCCTTGAAGATTTGAATACCTCAATGTTCAAGGGGATGGTTTCACCCACCTTCATTTGTAACTCCTCTTCTTTCTATTTTTCTTTATTGCCTACATCACTCGATGAAAATGAACTCTCAATAGGAGTCAAGCCCCTAGGAATCTTATTTTTTTATATGGATGTAATCTCCTCAGGCTTAAGAGGTTCATCTTGAATGAAAGAACAATTTCTCTTGTCGTTAGGGAGGGACTACCAAGATCCTACATTGTCAGGGATATATGGACAATATAGAGATTGAAAAGAACAATTAGGCCTATGAAGAAAAAGTTGTTGATTAGGAGAAACTGCAAAGACAGCTAACCGACCAACCATTGAATTCAAATCCTTCTTAGCATGAGTGATGTTTAAAGATAGAAGGTTCCAGATAAGCGCCCAAATAGTTTGGGAGTATCGTTCCATCAACTTGTTTCTAGGAGAGAACATTTTACGTATCAAGTTCACAACAAGCTCAGAATATCCAAAAACTAAAAGGTGACCACAACCAAGATTAAGGGAATTTTCAATGCCTAATAATAAAGCTTCAAACTTAGTGACATTGTTTGTACAAGAAAAATCTAACCTGTAGAACAGATTATGAATTTTTCCTGCAGGGAAACCAAGATAATTCCATCCCCATTACAGTCATTAGAGAATGAACCATCAAAGTGCATATGCCACATATCATCATCTAAATTGATTTTTTCCAAAGGAATATTATCCTCTTCAGCAAAGATGGAATACACTCCTAGGTCCTCTTCAATATAGTTTACGCTAGATTGTGGAACACTCTCTATGTAGGGTGAAATTATTCCCTCTCTAAGGACTATATTGTTCTTATCATTCTGAGGAACGGATAAATGTGTCCCGTCAAGTGAGAGGTATCCACCTGTTAAGGGTTTCCAATATCTTCCCAAGATAATTGAGTAATTTCTTACAGACATATCAATTACCTGAATGTTGAGGGTTGTCCTTATCTCAGGATGAGTGCATAAAACCATGGTCACATCCTTAATATCACCTATGGTTGTTTGTTGTAGACTATTATAGGAGATCATTCTTTTGGCATTTTCATTTGTACACGACAAGCCTAGCTCTTCCATAATAATCTTCGACATCACACTCGGGACCGAACCACCATCAATGAGGAAACAATGGGAAATCTTATCCATAATATTTACATAAATATAAAAGGGGGGATTTTTCATAGGGTATCTAAAGTTATGCACACCTATTTTATTTACAGAAGAATCCTCTTCGTTTTTCTCTTCGAAAAGATTGGCTACAACGGAAGTTTTTCCTTCCATGAATTGTTTCAGATGCATATGTTGTTCAAAGATGACAACCATGTCTAGAAGGGTTGCATCCACTTTAATGTTGGCCAACTAATTCAAGATATTATATTTGGAAGAGGGGAGAGGGGGAGTGATTCCTTGACTCTCAGGAACTTTAGTAACTAGGAGAGTAGCAACGATTGAGGATGAGCTCGGGCTAGAACAACTGCGGGGAGGATCAAATTTTCCCTTGGGAGCATAAGATTTGTTCCTAGTGTTGATGATCATGACATCTTCTAGCTCTGCAAAATCTAGGACAACAATAGTAGATTCTTGTCTTTTACCAAAGATCTTATCTCTGGCACTCTTATTTACCTCACATGTGGTTTCCTCATGGTGCTCCTCATAGAAGTTACACCAACTTTGAGGCAAGATAGCTTTATGATGAAAATTATTTTCAACCAGATTTCTAAAGGGGAGTGCAGAAGAGGATGGAGTTCTAGGGGTGAGAGGAGAGATAGATCCTTTATGCTCATATGCTATGATACGATTTTCTGTGTCTTGTACTAGCTGTAAGAGGGCTGACATGTTTGTTTGTCTAACTGATTCGCCCTGGGGAAGACCAGTTATTTCAAGCTATTCTTCATACTCTGAGAAAGTATGCAAAGCAGAACTGAGATTATCAATGGATTTTTCCTCAAGCCTATGATGGTAGGGGGAAGGCAATGCATTGTAGTAATGCATGAAAGCGGCTTGGTTCTGGGGGCGAATGAGTTTGGGGATTTGGTTGTATAATTTGGTGAAACACAAGTTGAAGGACTTGATGGTTTGAACATCCTTATAGATAACGTTATTATACTCCCTTAACTTCTTGGCTGGGCTTTAAGATTGCCCATAAGTGGATCAGAACCAATAGATTAACTCCTCCCAAGTAGACAGGATCTTAGGAGGAAGGTCAAAGAAGTCGGCCTCTTTTCCAAGTTCTGAAAGCCCCTGGCATCCCTGTGCCTCCTCACGTCTTATTGCAACCCGAGGTTCCTGAAAATGATGAATGGCAGGAGATTGTCCACCCAACATGAGAGTTGCAGGAGAGGTAACTGGAACATAGGCCCAAGAAGGCCAAGGTTCTCCATACATTTTGATGCCGACTCACAAGAGCTTGGCCAGTTGTTTCAGGCCAGATTTTTCAATTGGATTGGGCAAGGGGCTTACAGAACTTGGAAAATATCACTCCTTGCCCAATCCAATTGAAAAATCCAGCCTGAAACAACTGGCCAAGATATTGTGAGTCGGAATCAAAATGTATGGAGAACCTTGGCCTTCTTGGGCCTATGTTCTAGTTATCTCTCCCTCAGTTTCCTCGGCCATGGCTACCTCAGCTGAAAAAACTCATTCATACAGGCATGATTGATTAGCAATAGTCTTTTAAATAACCATACATGACAACTCTTAAAAATATGAAATAGATTTGGCTCAATAATGTATCATACTCATGTAATCCAATCCATACAAATTGTTTAATTGTTTATCAATGAGAAGGTTGTGAACAAAGAGTCCTGGAATATGTGAGGGGTTTGTATTGAGAGAAACATGATATGATGAGGGGGGAAAAATATGGTTACTACTCAAAGACAACGAAAATCAACTGCAATCAAAGAAAACATCACCGTAATTCAACCAAGACATTGCTACTTCCAACTACTTCAACATAGAATTGTTCTTGACTATAATCAATTTTAGAACAGGGAGTGAAAAATGAATGTGGGAAGGCGATGGGGTTGTAATTAGCGAAAAGTGAAATAATGGTGCAGAATGAGCGTGGGTATTGTTCATAAAATTCATTAAGTAATCCATATAACCATTCTAAAAAAGGAAATACACCAACCAAATGACCATTGTGATCCAATAACAACTACTGTGTATTAACTAGTTCATTGTTCATAACCAAATATTTACACAGTGTCAAGAATCAAAACAGTATGTATTCCACAACAATTTGTAAGGGATTTTTGTTCCTCTTATTTATCCAATTAACATCTTATAACAATTCTCAATGTATAATAGTAACCATTTACACTCTTTTAATCATCAAAATCAACCACTGCCCACACATTACTTCAATAATCAAATACACTCAAAAGTCATGTTTCAAAATTGCAATGAAGTTATATTGTCACTGCAATCAGGCCTGTCATTTAAAACGCATGACATTCATTAAACATACATAGTGGACATCTAACCCAATAATATAGATTTAAATTGCAAAACCCTGACTTTCCATTTAAACAGACAGACAATAGCCACCATTCCAACTCATTCTATGTTGTAGAAAACATAAAATAATTCAACCAACGCAAGTGTAATTCTGTGACTGTACAAGCCCAATTCAACGCGACTCTAAATAATCAAAATATTGGGTTATCCATCCAATTCAATGAGGCATCAACAACAGACTCGACTTTACAAACAATGAACAAACTGCAACAAGCCATGTTCAAAAACTCTGTGATTATCTTTGGATGCAACCAAAAATATCCATAGAATACACAGTGGATAACCTTACCATAATTGCCATAATGCGACATTCCCTTTTGAAAAATTCAAAACAAATAGTCACAGTATCATTAAACCAACCTATTGTGTCGAGCTATCAATCCAACACAAGGAGATAGCAACAGAGTTTCTTAAATCAATCAAACTGTAACAAATCATACTGTGTAAAAACTTGTGCCCATTCTTGATGACGCAATCAAATAACCATAACATATACAGTGGGTGGAAATCCCATAAACACCCTGATTTCAATAATCATTTGACCATTAAAAACACACAGTTACAGTAACCATTGACTTATGCTTATAGGAACGCCACTCATACAAATTAACCATGTTGGGCTTAACCACCCAATGATAACAATTCCTGTGACCAGATGCCAAAACCAACACCATTGTCATACAATCAACAGGGTGAGACAATAATAAAATCTACACCAATCCGTAACAAGCAATAGTAAACCTGACATGCCACAACGGTCTTCTCTATCAACCCTTAGGCTTGAGGAGTCAAGGTTTCATTCTGTGAACCAACATAGGGAGGCTAGAGTCGACTCCTCTCAATGGTGAAAACCTCTGAGACCAACGGTGCGCACATAGACAAAACCACAATTCATTTCGTGGATAGGGTGACCAATCTCGCGACAAGAGAGGCCCTAACATAAGAGAAAGGATCCAATTTGGCTTGGTACTGATACTTAGCACACACAGGGTATAACCCTCATGGATCTCCAGTCAACCAACTACAACACTGAGGTGAGAATAGGGATGAGAGGAAGAAATATAACCCACTGCACGACCAACGAAAACAACCCATTTCCCAAGTGAACAATGCGTAGTGACACAAAGCACGTCTAACCATTAAACCCCATAAAAGCCAAAGACTGGGTATGGTGATACAAAATGTGTGAAGGTAACTAGCCATTCAAGACCAAGTGAAACCCTCCAACTAAACCAACAAGGATGACAGAGAGCCTTTATGGCTGCTAACACTCAGGATGACCAATAACACTATGACTTTAACATCATTGCATAGAAAACCATCAATGCTTCATTCCAAAAATCACAATTTTACACAGTTGCAATACTTAAGGAAAGCACAACCCATACATTCGAGCCAATATACATTTCATAACAAAGAAGACTCATGGATGGCCAAAAACAAGACATACCTGTAATCCAAACGCTTTAAACGCAAGTTGGCCTAGTGGTTCCTCCCTGCTTGAAAATCAGAGCATAACCACAACAACAAGGTTGAACAATAGCCTGACTAGGGTGGCGTCTAGCGGAAGGAGTAAGGGTGTCGTGCAGTAAATGCATGTCTCCTCCACCCACAGTGAATTAATTCATTAGTACACGCCATACATTAATCCATTAACCATTCATTTAAACCATGCATTGGAATTGGCATCTATTACTTGTCAAACACACCACCCACATTATACCTTCCATTTCCAACATGACCATAATACATATCAACTATATAGTCCAATTAAGAAAACCATGTATCGAACCATCACCAACAGCACGATCCATATCAACTTATGCCATAACATAATCACCATGCATATCAACTATATAACTAAAAAAAAATCGCATAGCTATTAACTCAATAGCTAGGATAACAACAACCCATTAAAAATCGATGCATGTAGTATAGTATATAGCATGGTTTTAGTTTCTTCCCTTTGCTTTTATATTTCCTTTTTCCTTTTTCCAATTGCTTGTGTATGTTATCGCTAACATGTTTATTGTGCAGGGATCCTAGTAATAGATCCCAATAACAGATAGCAGTGATAACAAGGATAACATAGGCCATTGTGAAATAAAACTTGAGCCTAGAGCAGTAGAAAAAAACAGAACATGCTTCCCCATCGCCAATAAACCAAGATTATATCACCATGTAAGCAATGTCGAACTGTATCACAACACCAAATAAGAACCATACCTGATATTCAATCTACAAGGGGGTCCCACCTACTAGTATTATTTAGCTTTTATAATAATAGGATTTAGCAACACTTTGCGGGCATAGGCTTCGTTGCGATTTTAATCATCAACAATGTACTCTATATCCTCCTATGTATTAGGACCCATTTCCTTATTTAATTTGAAATGGCTAGCCAAAGGTGTACTAACCGGTTTTTCATTATGCAATCTAAACCTATCCAACACCTTCTCTATGTACTCACCCTGAGACAATGTCAATTTGTGATTTTTCCTGCCTCTTGTTATTCTCATACCAAGGATTTTCTTTGTAGCACCAAAATCCTTCATCGCAAATTAATTAGCTAATTTATTCTTGAGCACATTTATATCCTTCATATTAGACCCTGCAACAAGCATGTTATCTACATACAATAACAAAATAATATAGCTTCCATTTTCTAGCCTTTTAAAATAAACACAGTGATTAGAATGACATCTACCATAACCTTGTTCTGACATAAACCTTTCAAACTTCAAATACCACTACCTTGGATCTTGCTTTAGGCCATACAAGCTCTTATTCAACCTACATACCAAAATTTCCTTCCCCTTGAACTCATACCCATGTGGTTGTTGCATATAAATCTCTCCCTCCAAATCCCCATGGAGAAAAGTTATTTTTACATCTAACTGTTCAAGATGCAAATATTTTTCTGCCACAAGACTTAAGATAGTCCTAATTGAAGTAATATTAACAACTAGGAGAAAATATTTCATCAAAATATATACCTTTGTTTTGTGCAAACCCCTTTACAACAAGTCTATCCTTGTACCACTCTTTTCCTCCATCTTCTTCCTTCAACTTGTAAACCCATTTATTATGCAATTCTCTTTTTTCCCACAGGAAATTGAACCAAGTCCCAAATCTGGTTATTTACCAAGGAATCCATTTCCTCTTTCATTCCTTTCTCCCACTTCTTTTTAGTGTCTACCTACATTTCCTCTTCATAACATTATGGTTCACCAAAATCAATCAACAATAAATAATACAGTGAAGGAGAGTATTGTTCAAGGGGTCTACTTAACCTGGTAGATCTTATAACAACATTCACAGGAGTTTGAGGTACCTATTTCTCCTATTGTTGTACATTTTTATTTTCTGGTACCTTTGGAATTTCTTTTTCAGTGATCTCATCAAGCACTGTGTATTCTGGTTTTTCTTTTTCCTGTTTCTTTCTTTGTAACTGATGTTTGTACATGACATCTCTAATCCTAATGATTTTGTTATTTTCATAATCCCATAAGAGATAACCAAAATCATTAACATCATATCCAATAAAGGTACACTTCTTGCATTTTTCCTCAAGATTTGTTCTATTTTCTTTATCAATATGGACAAATGCTTCACAGCCGAAAGTCTTCAAAAATGAATAGTTTACCTTTTTACCTATCCATGCCTCCTCTAGAATGTCACCATCCAAAGAAATTTAATTTCATCTGTTTATTAAGTAAACATAATTATTTACAGCATCTGCTCATAACTATAAGGGCAACCCAACATGCAATCTCATGCTCCTTGCATGCTCCATGATTGTTCTATTCATCCTTTCTGACACACCATTTTCTTGTGGTGTTCCTGGAACTATTTTCTCTCTATGAATCCCATGGAATGAACATTAATCATGAAAATCCTTGTTGCAATATTAACCTCCATTGTTTGATTTGAGACACTTCAACCTTTTTCCTGTCTCATTCTCAACCAAATCTTTCCATTTCTTAAAAGTATCAAAAACATCATATTTTTGTCGAATGCAATAAACCCAAGTTTTTCTAGTTGCATCATCAATAAATGTAACATAATAATGACAACCACCAAGAGATGATACATGAGTTGGTCCCGATACATATGTATGCATAAGATCTAACCTTTCAGTCTTCTTTTCTTTTCCCACTTTGAGAAATCTAACTCTCTTATGTTTTCCATAAACACAATGCTCACAAAAATCCAAATCAATTTGTTTAAGATATGGTAAAAAAATTATTTTTTGTACTATCTGCATCCCCTTCTCACTCATGTATCCAAGCCTACGATGCCAAAGTATTGTATCCACTCTTGTAGAAGCTAAACAGATAGAAGAGTCAGTATTATCAGTACATAAATACAATGTACCTACCTTATCTCCTTTTTCTATCACCAGTGATCCTTTGGTGACCTTCCACGCCTTATCTGTAAATATGGATATACATCCTTCACTTGCCAACTACCATTTTGAAATTATATTTTTCCTTAGATCTGGAACATGTCTTACCTCTTTCAACAACCATTGGTTTCCATTCTTTTTCTTTATTTGTACCTTTCCCTATCCAACAATTTTGCATGGTGCATCATCACCCAAATGAACCTGTCCAAAATCACCCTTGAACATAATCTAGAAAATATTTCCTATGGGGTGTGGCATGAAATAAATCCCTTGAATATACTACCCAAGTCTCAGAAATATTATCTACTGAAAGAATCAAAGAATCTTGTAACACATCACCTGTTACATTTGCTTCCTGATTTTTCTCCTGTTGTCCATCTCTTTGTTTCTTTGGAGCTCTGTAGTCTTTCTTCAGATGTCCTTTCTTCCCACAATTCCAACACTATATCTTTCCCAATCTAGATTTGGATCTTCCCTTCATAGAAATCATGTGATTCCTTGAGCCCTTTCCTATATCCTTTTGTCTTCCCCTGTTCTCCATGTTTAACGCATTACCTGATGTCTCACCTATGCTTTTCTGTCTCATTTCCTTGATAAGGATAACACCAACAACATCATCAAATTTTAGAGTTTTTGAATCAAAGACAGAGTTACTTACAACCATAACCAAGCCGTTCCAGCTTTCTAGCAATGAGAAAAATATTAGAAGAGCCTTAACCTCATCATAAAATTCCACTTTTAGAGAACTTAGCTGATTAGTAATCGTATTAAATTCATTTAAATGATCTACAACAGACCCACCTTCTGATATCTTCATATTAAATAATCACTTCATTAAAAATACCTTATTGGACGTCAATGGTTTTTCATACAGTTTATCCAATTCATCCATCAGTTCCTTTGTTGTCTTTTCTTTTGAAATATTGAAAGCCATCGATGCTTCCAGGCTAAGTCATATCGTTCCTAGTTCCTTTCTATTAAGAACCTCCAATTCTTCGTCCTTCATGGTCATTGGCTTCTTTGCTATTCCTCCCAATGGTAGGAATAGATCCTTCTAATATAAATAATTTTCCATCTCCATCTTCCATAACTGGAAGTTTTAGCCATTAAATTTCTCGACCCTAAACTTTCCATCTTCCTCCATTGCTCCCACTCAAACCAGGAACCCTCTTTTCCTACAAGTTACCTTTCACTCTGATACCAGTTGTTATAAAAAGGACTGTGGATCAATAAAATAAAACAAATGTGGAAATAAAAGACAAAATATACACAATACAATAGAGACACAGATATATGTGGTTCACCCAGTGTGGGCTATGTCCACCAGAGAAATTGTTAGGTCCTTCCTTTATTATTATCCAACAAAATGAAGGGATACAACCTACAACACACCCGTTGTAAATTCCTCTTCTTTATCTCACAGTCTCCTCTCTCAGAATACAATAATGATTTACATTCACATCCACAATATAATTCCCTCATAAAAGAGGGTTTCCTTCTAGGGAAAAAATACCTAAAATAACAACTAACGTTAGATCCGCGACCTTATAATAAATGGTCTTTTCCACCCCCTAGACCCCCCCGGTGACAGTTGTGGGGGGAAAGACCCCACACACACCCCTGTTAGGGATTGGATTCCAAGAGTGGTTGAAACAACCCTCTAAATCAAGAAGATAAGCAGGCTCCACAACCAACAATTTGGGTGGTAGGTTTATCCCTGACCTCCCTATTTAAATCGACACCAAAACCAATGCACCCACCTAGAAGTGCATGCCAAGAGTGAAGTGATTGCATTTAAATATGTGCCCAAAGGATTCTAATATTTCACTTATGCATCATTTTTGCATGCCATAGGGTTCCTTGAGGAAAGTATAGGCTGTTTATACTCATTTTTCTCAAAATTTCGAGAGTAATCCAATGGTGATCTATGTTTCTAAGTTTGTGCAATAGATAAGAAGGCCATTGTAAGAAAACAAGTTAGAGTCATTATTGTATCAATCATTTGAGCATTAATAAAGTGATCTCTCAATTGGAAGCAAATCCGGAGATGTATCCCAAGATGGGTGAACTCTGTTAACAAACTTGTGTAATGTGATTTATTATTGTTGTTCTATTTCACTCAGTTTCTTGCAAGTTACTCAATAGTTTAATGACTTTTGGATAAGTGGATTCATATTATTTTACAAATAGTCAAAGCGATCATATATTTTGATTCAAGTTGGATGTTTATGTGTATTTAAGAAATAAATTAACAATTAATAATTTTTATATCAAACGATCGTTGAGATATTCTAGTATGTGAGCCTTCTCTGCTCATCCAATGTTGATTCTTTCTTCTTGTTTTGTTTAGGCTTGATTCCCTTATTATTCACAGGCTCTGTTTTGCAATTTTAACATTTATGATTTTACCCACGATTTGTTTTTTCATAAGATCTTGTAACATGTGTTCAGTCAACATTCATTGTGTACATAGCAATTTTAAATGTAATGTATTATTTACATGGTTTCTGAATTTCATCGTTTTCTTTTTTCATAATCTCTTGCAACATATGTTCAGTGCATAGTCAACATTGTGTGCATAACAATTTTAAATGTAATGTATTTTTTGTATAGTTTTTGTTTAAAGGTCTATTATGCAATGAAATCTAGAAACCCTACAAACAATATGATCAATGGGGAAAATATAGATTCTAAAATTTTAGATGGTGTTTAATAGTTTAGTCACCTTATCTTCGGCATTGGTTTTTACAAACTAAGTTTGGGTATGAGAAATGTGGAGCAACTCTTAATAGATGTTAAAAAAATTCCCTAATACTTGTGGGATACATGGTTTAAGGCCTTTGCTCTTAGATGGAAATAAGGAACTTCATCGGGCATCTGCGTCTAAGTGTGCCAATGGGTGGTATTTTACAAGGATACTACACAATGTTTGTGAACTTGTGGTTGGCACAATGTTTGGGGAAAATTACTTGGAGAAAGGAACAATTGGATGTGGTCCCAATGGAGAAATGGTTCCATGTAAGCTAACAAATGGGCATTATAAAATATTTGTGCAAGGAGAAAATATCTCTGAAAATATATTAATATATGTGCTTTTCTATACATACATTTGTGCAAATAAGTTGTACCCTAAATGTTTATTCATGTAGATTTAGATTTTGCTAGATTTGAATTTTCTTGGATGATGTTTATTTTTGGTTGAATTTCACATAGAGATAGGCTTTCATCGATGATATTGAATAAAAAATTTATAACAAAATTCAACTAGAAGGGAATTGCATTTTTTAAAAGAAAAAATGTTGTGGGAGTGGGAAGCAACCTTCTGATATTTCAAGGAACTTGTGAATTAGCCATGGGATTTGTTGTTTTGGATTCTAATTTGGTAAAGCATGGGCGTGTTTGTGTATTTTTATTTCCTTATTTTATTGATTGAATATGGGTAAAAATTATTGAGAAATGTCACCTCTCAGTTTTCCTAGAAAAATAAAAAGACAACTTTCACTTGTTGATGATTTTGGTATCACTCAACACTCTAATCAACCATGTAACTCTAATTTATGTTTATGTTTTATATTTAACCTCTTTTTGGTGTGGAAACCTCTATTTGATATTTTGCAAGAAGCTTAATGAATGTTAAGGTGATATTTTTCAAGCAATTTACCAATGTTAAGGTGATATTTTGGATTTACTAATTTCTCTACTAAGCATAAATTTGATTGGAAATCTAATATTTTATTTAACACAATTTTTTATAAAATGTGTAGTTAATTTATTTTTTATTTTTTTCTATGGAAAAATATATATATATTCATGAGGAGTGAACATACAGGTTACAGTCCTTAGGAGTACTATCTCGAGCTTTAATCCCCACATAATTCTTCCCATACAAGATTCTTTCAAAATTTCAAAAATTACACAAAACCCTTTGCAACATATCTTTATATTAATAAACATTTTCATGTTTCTTTGTTGTAAACCCAAATACTAATAAAATGGCAACCATATATAGAATCATTTCACAATCAAGATAAAAAACTTAGAACCACAAGTCCATTGACTCGGTCTCAACCCTATCTTGAAACTCATGGATTCGAAATGACCTTGTTGGTAGAGTCAGTGCATCCTTAGAGAGTTTGTCTAATTTCTTATTAAGTTCTCTTTATACATGCCAAAATGTGATCCATTCAAAAGACTAGATTGAGTCTTGAAGGTGTTTGAGCATAGGGATGATGTGCACATTCAACATAGTGACGTTCTTGGATGTGCAATCTACAACTACTTTCGAATATCCCATCACTTGTATTTTTTTAACTCCTTTTTCTTTTTCTACCTCAAGAAGAGTCTATAAAGTGATGAATTCAGCTCTATTATTTGAGCCTCTTCCCAGGGCATACTTGATATATATAAAATGAGATTGGTTCAGAAAAATCACTTCTCCTACCCTACATATTGGAGGGTGGCCTTCGCTGGCACAATCAAAATATCCCCACAGTATATCCCCATCCAAGACAGACATAACCAAATTTATTGGAATCTTTACCTTGTGGTCAACCATATATTCCTTTGTGATTTTTATAACTAGACCAACAATCACATCCAAAGGAATATACTTGTCTCTGAAAATAATTGAATTGTGTGACCAGTGCCCACCAAATAATGTAAACCAAGTTTCATGGGAATGCTTCAAATTTATTTAACCATATTGTCCTCTATCCATTCCTCGCTCAGATATTTCTTTGACCAATACACCTTCTACTTAAATTCATAGCTCACAATATGCATCACCTACATTGTGTAGGGATAAGAAATAAAAAAGTGAGAAGTGGACTCCTCATTAAATTTGCAAGGAGCACATCTATTGGGACCAACCTAGCCTCTCATTAAACTGATTTCCCACATCAAAATCTTATTGTTCATTGCAAGCCATAGAGTAATTTTAAATTTCAATGGTGCATGAAGCTTCCAAAGGATGCTCTGCCACCATTGTTTTTCCTTGTTGAAATGAGATTTCGTCCAGGTTGAATATCCCAAATTTGCAGTGTACTTTTTTGTTCCAAGTTTTTAGACCAGCACAGAATGACATCCTCTTCATCCTTTAGTCTAATAAAGTTAGATACCAATTTGGAAACATAATTGATCCACTCATTCACTTCATGACCCTCCATCCCTAGCACACCCCCAGACTTCCATCCCAACATCCCAATGGCTTGAGAAGATTTTTCTTTAGGGTATGAAAAGGAGAAGATACCAACCTCATCAAGGAACTGTATAAGGGAAAACAATAGCTTAAATTCTTTATCTTCTCCCAAAATATGGGTCCTCCCTGATTCTTTCTTTCTGGTCATTGCTAATCCTAAAAAAATGTCCAATTTCCTATGAGAGGAAAGGATTCTACCAATGATTTTGAAATAATGGATTTGTTAAATGAATTCCTCTGTTGTTTGTACCATTCTTTGATTGTCATGTTCTTCAAATACTTTCATTTCATTACCCTACCCCATGAGGATACATTATGGGTGACCCTTCATAGAATTTTGGTTTTCAATGCTTCCGCGAAGAGGAATATGTCTTTTATCCTCCACCCTCCTAACTTTTTATGACTTTCCACCCGACTCCATTTATGTCACATCCCCATCCACCTACTCGTAAACACCACTTAAAAATTTCTTTCTTGGATACCATATTGTCACATACCCAACTACCCAAGTTGGGCATATTACACCAAAAACTACAAACTTCTCTTGTCATCAACTCTAATACCATATTGTAACATCTTCATTTCCAGCAACAACTCAACCCTATTGCTATGATAATAATTATGATACCAATTAAAACATAGAACTACACTCTGCAATTCAAAATTACATACATATTCATAACATAAATATGCATGCATCATATACATCATAACCCATGAAATAAAATGAATAATAATTATTGTAAAACATAATTTAACACACAAATGGACACTTATCTTTGAATAAATGACACTAACTACATGCAGACCTTCCAAGTTCCTCCCAGCCTTATACCGCACTGTTAATAATTCTCAACAGTGGGTCACCCTTGAGTTGGGGCTAAACTCCACTTGGGTAAGGGTTCCCAACCGGGATAAAGTATCACACTTAACAGGAAACTCAATCACGGTTAACTCATTCACAGGTGACTCAAACATAGGAAAGTCTGTCACAAATTCCAATTCACACTGACAGCCTATAGTCCCTCAATCCCCACATTCTTATCCCACCCTAGGAAGTGTTCCCCTTTTCTGATCAACAGTCCTTCGGCTTCCCCACTTCCCTTCCAGAGCTTCAGCAACAGGCTGGACAAGAAGTCTCAAATCTCTATCGCTGCATTTTGGCACCTCGGGAAATAATCTCCTGCTATTCTCTCACTTGGACATAATGCAATGTTCCGCGGGCCTGACAACTTGCCTCTTCAGTCTAGCTCTCCAAGCTAAGAAATTTACAGATATCTATGAAAGTAACCACCTAATACTGGTCACAGTAATAGTCGGGTTTAGTGACTAAACAGACAGCTACCCATCAAAGCTCATGATGATCGATTGATTCCCAATGAAAGATGATCCAGAATGGACTAAGTCCAAACTATAAGAATGCATGTTCCCAACTTGACACTTGTCATGTTGAGAACTGTTTTCAGTCCAAAACATGTTCCCAACGTGACACTTTTTATGTTGAGAAATTCCTTTATTCCACACGCCCCCCTCCTGAAGACTTAGGATATAATAATATCCTCACTTTTTACCTTTTTAAGAAATATTAATATAATATTCCTTACTTTATACTTTTTAATAAATATTAATATAATATTCCTTTTTGGTGTTAAGCCCCTTTAACCCTCCCCCCTTAACCTTCACTAGTGGAGTTAGCCCCCCAAACTCTTTTATGTGGTAGGTTTGTCGTAGTGACATGTTTTCATTTTAATTACATTTGATTACATTTACAATATCAGTACAACAGTAATGATCTTTTGCGTCCAGGCTCACCAACCTCAAAATACATAGTCTGTGCACTAAAACTAGTACATGCGAAACTTCTGGGTTGCACGCAAACTTTCTTTAGTGCGCCACCCTCGCGCCCTTACTCAGGTGCATGTGACATCATGAAATGTATATAAAAAAGTTCACTGGTCTCCAAAATCTACACACTAAGATGGTGCACACTGAATCCTGAAGTGTGCGCCATCCTGTAAGGATCTTTTGTTAATGCACTGCTCCTTGTGCGCTTATACAAGTGTGCACTGTAAACTTCAGTTTCTTCTCTTTTAGTGCACCATTATGGCGCAATTCCACAGGTGCACACTATATGCATTAAAATGTGCACTATACTATTTTAGAATTTGCGCGCACTTCTTTGGTATGATAATCACACGCACTAACTTAATGCATGCAACACAAAACAAAGGATTTTGTTACTTTATCTCACCATATTATAAGTAAAAAAAATTATATTCATATGTACACTTTGGGGTTCATCCTAGGGGTATTGCAATCCCATCCCCCATATTTATGCATTGTCCTCAGTGCAGTGTATACATATGTACAAAACAAAAACTCAAAAGGCTTCAAAACGATGCGGGAATTTTTCCTGCATATCATCCTCATGTTCCCAAGTTGCATCCTCGAGACCGTACCAGGTCCATTGGACCTTTACTAGCCATATTGCTTGATTCTAGAGCTACTTGATATTCTAATCCAATATGTGCACCGAATGTACTTGAAAATCACCTTCTTGCTCCACCTGTATCACATTCCAAGCAATTACATTATTAGTATTTGGCACATACTTTTTAAGTAATGATACATGGAATACATTATGAACATGCATTGATGCAGGCAAGGAAAGCATGTAAGCCACAAGCCTAATCCTTTCCAGGATTTCAAATGGCCCACAAAAATGCACTGCCAACTTTGAGAAATTTCCCAACTTCAGGGAACTTTTGTTTGCCTTTAATTTTATAAGAACATGGTCACTCACATTAAATTACATGTGAGATATGCCCTTATCATCATATCTTTTCTATCTATCCTGCGCAGCGTTTAATTTTTTTTTTATTTTACTCATATTTTCTTCCATTTCTCTGAGTAGTTCTGGCCCAACTACTACACAGTCTTCTAGGTTTCCCCAGCTGACTGGTGTGTTTCATTTTCTAACATAGAGTTCTTCAAATGGGCTCATCATCAGGGATTCTTGGTACCCATTGTTGTAAGAAAATTATATCAAGTGTAGATAATCCTCCCATTTGGATGGTTTATCCATCACATACACCCTTAGCATATCTTCTATTATCTGATTCACCCTTTCTGTCTTCCCATCTAACTCTGGATGATAAGTTGTGCTAAAATGCATATTTGTTCCAATTCTTGGAAAAATCCTTTCCAAAAATTTGATGCAAATTTTGGATCTCTATTAGACACAATTGTCGTAGGCATTCCATATAATTAAGCTATTTCTCTCAAATAAATATCAGCTAGGTTGGCTTCCTTGAGAGTGAGCTTTACTAGAATAAAATGGGCAGCTTTGGTAAGCTTATCCACCACTACCATGATGTAATCATGTTGCTTGTTAGTTCTGGGTAGTTTAGTGATAAAATCCATTGTCACAACTTATCACTTCCACTCAGGAATTGGAAATGGTTCTAATAGACTAGCTGAGTTTCTATGCTCATCCTTGACCTTTTGACATGCCAAACACTTGGCAATAAAATCAACAACTTCTTTATTCATGCTTGGCCAATAATATTGGCTCTTGATAGCTTCAACAGTCTTCTGGTAACTTCAGTGTCCAACATAAGGCACATTATGCATTTCTCCCAATATCAAATTATTCAATTCTCGTGAATTTGGCACATAAATTATGCCCTTGTACTTGAGAATTTATTCATTTTCCAACTTATAGTCTTTAACTTTCTACTGTAAGTTACCTTTCTGAAGTTTCTCCTTTAACTCCATGTATTTCTGATTTGATTTTGCATCCTCTAGAATTCTATCCTTCAAATATGATTGGTACATGCTAATGGTTGTAGCATGAATCTCATGCACTCTCCTACTGAGTGCATCAACCACTTTGTTTTCTTTACCTTTGATATGATTTATGCCAAAGTCATATTTGCTCATGAAATCTAACCATCTTCTTTTCCTGGCATTCAAAGTTGGTTGTCCAAACAAGTATTTCAAACCAATATGGCATGTCCTCAATTCAAATCTTTTTCCCATGAGGTAGTGCCTCCAAATATTCAAGGAATGCACTATGGTTTCCAACTCCAGATCATGAGTTGCATAGTGTCTTTCATGCTCCTTCAACTTCCTTGATTCATAGCATATTACATACCCATTCTGGCTAACGACTCATCCAATCCCTTCTTTACATGCATCAATGCATACAATGAAATCTTCATTTGTATCAACAATCCTCAGTATCAGAGAAATTGTTAATAAATTCTTCAAGTGTAGGAAACTCATTTCACAATATGTTGTCCACTCAAACTTCACACCCTTATTCTACAAGGAAGTGATTGGGTGTGCAATCCTTGAGAGTCCTTCAATAAATCTCCTATAGTAAACCACAAGGCCCGTGAATGATCTCACCTATGAGACATTCCTTTGTCTTGTCCATCCTTCAATGTTCTTTATCTTTTATGGATCTAATGTTATCCCTTCCTATGAAATTATATGGCCCAAATAATTAATTTGTTTCTGGTAAAATGAGCACTTGCTCAATTTGGCATACAATTGATGCTCCCTTAATACCTGTAACACCATTCTCACGTGTTGTTCATGCTATTCTTCATACTTAGAATATATCAAAATATCATCCAAGAAGACAATAACAAACTTAACCAAATAATTCATGAATATACCGTTCATCAGACACATGAAGACAATTGGTGCATTCGTTAACCCAAATGGCACCACTGTGAACTCATAATGGCCATACCTTGTTTTGAAAGAAGTCTTGCTAATATATTCTTCATTAATTCTTACCTGGTGATAACCTGATCTAAGATCAATCTTAGAGAATAATTTTGCATCTTTTAACTGATCAAAGAGGTCATCTATCCTTGCAAAGGATACTTGTTCTTCACAGTTATTTTGTTCAACTTCCTGAAGTCAATACAAAATCTCAAAGTTCCATCCTTTTTCTTTACAAACAATACTGGGGAACCCCAAGGTGACACACTTGGGTGTATATACCCCTTCTTCAGAAGTTCTTCAAGTTTCATTTTCAATTCATTCAATTTAGGTGTACTCATCCTATAAGGAGTCTTAGATGTTGGAGTTGCTCCAGGCATCAGATTGATAGAGAATTCAATATCTCTTTTGGGTGAAAATCCTGGTATTTCCTTACATACATCTTCAAACTCTTTCAATACTCCACAGACTTTAATATTTGACACCTTATCCTTAGGTGTTTCTTCCATCTGCTTCGAAAACATTTGACATACTTTTTTGTAACTCTTCTTCAGCTGCAAGGCTTAAACTTCTCTGACAGTTACTTCTCTGGGAATTCCTTGTACTTTCCTTAATTTTCCTCCCTCGTCCAAGCAAGTAAATTCTTTATTATAACAATCCAAGACAACATGATGTTGGTCCAACCAATCCAAACCAATTAGGAATTCATAGGAACTTAAAGGTATGATGTTCATATCTGCGCTGGGGTTCAGTCCATTCATGTTCATTGGACATGCTTTAACTGTCTCATTACTCTTTCTTTTAGCTCCTGTAGCTAGTTGCACCATCCAAGGTTTTCCAAGTTTGTTTCTTGGCAAAATGAAACCTTTCCACCATCTTAGGATCTAGATAAATATGACTAGCTCCCGAATCAATTAAAATAACGATGGGTTGATTATTGATATTACCTTATATTTCTATCATGTGTGATTGAAATACATCTTTCTTGTTGTCCAAGTTTGCATGGATCTTAGGTATACTTCTTCCCATGTCCTCCATTGTTTCATCTTACTATGCATTTTGAACATACCTCACTCTTTTACTCATGTGAGGGAAATCTCTATAGATATGATATCCTTTACAATCCCCAACATTGAACAGGTTCTTTACTTGGTCTTATCCCTAATGACTCTATCATTCTGGATTCTTTAGAAGTTGGTTATTCCTGGTATTTATTTCTGAAGAATGGTGGCTTAGTCCCCTTCTTCCTTTGTTCCATTTTTTTGTCTTGTTGTCCTCCCAAGCTTTTTGATAAGTTTTTTTTCCTTTATTCTGATCATAAATACACTTAGCCCTTCTTATTGTTTCCTCCATCGTTTTTGGATCATCATATTGTATTTTGTCACTGATAAATGATCAAAACCCACTCAAATATATTTGTATCATAACCTGCTCATCCTTGATGAAGGAAACATATTTCAGTAGTTCTAAAAACCTCCTTTCATACTCATTTATGGTCATACTCCCAATCTTGAGATCAAAGAATTCCTTCATTTTCTTGTCATAGTATCTCTTAGTCAATTAGTTCCCTTGAAAATATCTTTTGAATTATCTCTAGGTAACCTTATTCTCGTCAATGTGTTGTACCTACACATATTGGTCCCACCACATGGATGTTTTTCCCTTGAGATGAAAAATAGAAATTCTTCCTTCTGTGTAGGAAGAGTAATTATGCAACTAAAAATACTTTCTCTTATTCAACAACCATGTCTCTTCATCTTCATCCTTCTTGTGTTCACCATCAAAAGTAGGAAGCTTGATTATTTTCATTTCCCTCTAAAGTTCATCCACCCCAGTCCTCTTCTTAGGTTTCCTGACAGGAGATGAACTTGAATTGTTGTGCACTCTCCTAGTTGAATTCCTTGGAGAGTGTTGGTGATGCTTTCCAACACTTCTACTGTGCATTGTTCTTCCCCTATTATTGTGAGACTTATGGCTCCCTGATCTACTTGACTCAGTTTTATTATCCATCTTCTTATCTATTGTGTCCAAGATCTGCATTAGCTTTATGTTGAAGTCTTCCTATTGTTCCTTTTGAAGTATTGCACTACATAGCAGAAGGGTTTTAATTTTCTCACACTGTGTTCCAAACTCCAAGCGCACACTTAATGCATCAAACTATTATTCATGCGCCATACGCTTTGCACCCGGTGATGCCAATATTCAATGTGCTTTATTGCACACCTATATTTTGCACACGCCACATGTTATACATGGCACAGTGCCAAAACTTAGTGTACATATCTGTTGGCATCCAATTCACATTTTTCCATGGTCTTATAAGCTGCCTACACCAATGTTTTGCAAACATCAATTTTTCGTCGTAATTTTCAAATAAACGACACTTTTATTTTTGCGACATTTGCACATTTGCCTTCATTTTGTTTTCATGACTATAAGCATGAAAACTTCATCTTTCGAAGTTGCATTGAAATCATTATCTGAACTGTAAATATCTCTTTTGTCGATATGCCTATTGTGCTTACCTTTTATTTATCATTATACAACTGGAAAGATCCTTTGATCGGTACTCATGCTTTGATTGATTGTGTAATTTGGTTTTATTGAGTTTGTAAGGCATTAGCATTTGGATTTGCATTTTATTTGACCTACTTGACCTTTGGTTTCATGAAAATACATGAGTGTTATGGTTAAATCTTTCAGTTATATCTTTTAATATGATACCTATGTTTGTTTTTTCATAACTATTGGCTTGTTGATTATATGAATACCCATTGGCACATTGGTTAAACGATTGATTTGAGCTGATACTTTGGCACATGGTTAAACATTTGGCATTGGTTTCAAATTGTATGTTGATCGTTTAAAAACTATGGCACAACGTTGATTGCATGCGTTTGTTCATACACTTACAATTGTTTCATTGGTTAGCCAAGAGACATGATTTTTGAACTATGCTATAGTGGGTTGAACAGCTATGAAAGTCGGTGGTTGTACTTTGGAACTAACTATTATGCATGGCAGAGATAAACTCCACCACCTTCGCACGATGGCATTTATGCCTATCCCTTATCCCCATTCACTTCTATTAGCTCGGGTAGCTCTGCTCATGTGTGTGTTATGATCCAAACCCTTGGCTTACCATGTGCTCGGATCCATGGCACCAGTCATGAAAATCGAGCCAAACGGAAACCAATCCTTGTTAATGTTTGACAATGCCCGCAAAGACTTGAAGGATAATGGATGGCTCACCTTCGTGCAACGATTTGAGGGTTTTAATCTAGCTGTGGCACGGTAGTTTGCAATGACTTTCAATGGCTGTAGAGCCAAGGTGGGTGATATCCAGCTGGAAATCGACGAGGAATTTATCAGTTCTTCTACAGGGTTACCTGCCACAAGCCAGCGTTGGTTCAAAAATTTGAAAGTGGAAGAGGTTCCATGGCCACTATTGTTCCTCTCGCGCAAAGTCACCTCTTGTGACAGAGGTATGCCCATATCTTTTCTTAAACCACGATGGCACGACCTTTTGATCATAGTCAAGCAATTCGTGACCTGTAAAGGTCGATACGGACTTGTGTTTCTCTACCACCTATGTTTGCTAATGAATTTTATGGGATACCCATTGAGTATGCCCTTTTACTTTTAGCGCAGCCTATATAAAATGTCGAAAAGATTTAAAAGGAAGAAGGCTGACAGTATCCTATTCCACCATGGTCTTATTAAACTTATTATTGTTTATCACTTGAGTTTACATGATGATAGCTGGAGAGATTTCATCACTCGTAATGGTTTTGAGGATATAGACCCTGTCCAGGTTGACAAGCCTGTGGTAATTGAAACCAAGGCCGAGCCACCTGTGCCCTTCCACATCCTACTGCCTCCTCCTAAACCCTTGGCCGACCCTAAGGTTGACTTACCCGACGCCATAACTGAGAAGTTTGAAACTATTAAAAGGCCTACGAGCAAAAATCCCAAGGCAAAGCCTACTGCTAATGCCAAGGGTAAAAAAAATGCTCAGCTTATTTCAAGGATGACCAGGAACAAACCTAAACCCTCTGTTGAGTCAAAGCCTATAATCCTTAGTGAGGATTCAGACTCTGACATGGAACGTTTTCTAGCCAATGAATATCCTTACTCGCAGGGTTTATGCCCCGAACCACCTTATGATTTCGTGACAAATCTTCCCCCTTGTGGAAAAGATAACCCTAGCTACCCTGGTATTAAATTGCCTAACAAAACCCTCATCCATATGTCCAAACCTTCGCCTTCTCTAACGAAACCCGGACAACCTTCCTGTGACCGATGTAATTTATGGTTAGAATGATACTACATTGATGTTCCCCTACTCCAATCGAAAATTCAATCACTGGAAGATCAAATTGTAGTGTTGACCAATCAAAGAGACAAGCTCCAAGCAACTGATAAGAAGCAGAAGACAACAGGCTCCATCCTTTTCAAGAATGTTAAATCGGTCACAGCCGTTATCAACTCTAAATTGTCATGATTAAGCCGTCTGCTCACACGTATGGATTTTGATATCATTTCAGTTCTGTGAATGACCAGGATTAATATAATGGTTGAAATTTGGTATTCAAATAGCTCTGTTTATATTTCGAATAGCTCTGTTTATATTTTGAAATGGTTTTCTCATAATGTGTTCATCATGTATACATTTCGCTTTCCTAAAAATAAATGAAATTTTGTTTTGGATATATGATTTGATCATCCCCAGTTTAGACACCGATAGATTTTCATTCGGATTTGATTGGTTTTAGTTTGGATTTGATTTGATCGTTTGATGGTTTGCTTTCAACTGGATTGGTTTGTATCCGATTTGAACAGGAAGTTTTTTCATGCTCAAATTAGAATACGATCTTGTTGGATTTGATTTCGTATGCTGTGATTGGCAAATGATTTCAATGAGTTTTGTTGTTAGGATTTTATAATATATGCTAAAAATAGGAATACAACACTGTTCGATTTCAATGTGGAAAAAATGACTCTATTTTTTTTTATGAAAACAATACGCTCATTTAAGTCTGTGCGAATAATATTCACACCCGAATCCTGGAACGTTTTGATCCACAATGACTGTGTAAAACCCCATCTGTTTGATTCGCTTGATTGGATAGTTGTATCTTCAGTTAGTTTGATCGATTTTATGAATTGCATTCATATCAAAATAGATTTGATTACAATTCTGTTCTTAAACGAGTTTGATAACTCAGTTCGACTTATCTCATTCTGTTAAATTCGTATGAGGAGATTCGGGTACTAGTTGTTTCTAAATGCACTCAAGGAAATATTTCGTGAATGATTTTTGTCTGCCCCAATTTGCTATAGAAAACGATCGACCAATTCTTATGAACTCTGTTACCAATTGATTGATCCTGTTATGATTTCATCTACGCGCCAGTGTTGGTTTAATTTTGTAGTGTCCCCTTCACTACCTAGGTTTTCTCAACCTCTCAACTCTACCATTCTGTACATGGAATTATAAACAAATGCATTTATACAGAATTAAACACATGAAAAGAAAATACAGAGTGAAATATATCTAGGTACTGCTAAAATTAAACGTTTCATGGAATTCATTGTTAATTCGTTTACACGGTAGAAAACATGGTACAAAACAGCACAGTCATGTTCAAATGCAATAAACCATAATTCAATACTTATCTTTTATTGGCTGTAGAATTACACCAACCAAGTGTAGGCCTTCCATGAACCTCCCAGCCTTAAACCACACTATTCATCAGCTCAACAGTAGGTCACCCCCGAGCTAGGACTGAGCTCCACCCCAAGGCAATAATTCTAGGCTAGGCTGAGGTTACAGGGAAGATAACACATTCACAGTCACCAGGAAGAAGCTCTCCCAGGAATCTCCCACGCTCACTGCACACAGACCCTCATTCCCCACATGCCTATTCCACCCCAGGAGAGTGCACCTTCTCTGTCACCTAGACAGTCCTTCGGCTACCAGTCTCCCTTACCTTGGGTTACAGGAACAGACCGGAACAGAATTCTCCGGGCTCTACGGCAGCTACAGGGTTCCTTCCAGGAGCTCTCTTCTCCCTCTGTGCACTCTCTCACCTGGAGGGGTCACTCATAGGCCAACAAGTCTCACGCAGTCCAGCACTGTGTGGTCACAGCAATCCACAAGAAAACATAGACAGATGTTTCCCCAAATGAGTTCAGCAATCACTGGATGATCTCACGGTGAAGATTCCAGAGCAGGCTTCACGCACGGGCTAGCTCAATTTCCCATACAATCACAGGATGCTTCCACTCGAATCCATCACTGGGAATTCTGGTTCAGGAATGCATTTTTGGGTTGTCTAGAACAGACACCGACTCATATCTATGGACAGAGTATTACACGGTTTTCCTCCGGCCAACACCCCTAATGGTTTTAGATATGACTTCAGGATATTCGGAAAAGGTCGTACCGGTTCCCCGCACAGAGGTTTGGTTCAGAATGGAGGAGATGTCCCCCCCATGGTTCAGTTCAAGGATTATATTTGCATGCACCAGGGTTGACACTTGTCACCCTGGGAACTACATGTGTTCCATTCGTACGCCTTCCTCCCACCACTTGGGGAATAATGGGTCCTTCAAAAGGACTTAGGATAAAATAATGTGCACATGGATTTTTATGAATAATAATAAAATATTATTCCAGGCCTAAGCCCCCTAGGCTTAGTCTCTAGGCTCCTCACTCAGCCCCTTTCCCACCTTCCATCCATTGATCCCTTGCCCACTCTGTGGACGCTCAGTCCCCCATCACTCTTTCATCATGGTCGGTCTGCACTGGTGGTATTTATATTTTATCAATTGACCTGGATACTTACAAGTACATCAACAGGCTAATGGCCTTCAACACTTAGGCTCCCTGGCCTAACAAAACACATAATCCTACAGCTTATACAAAACTTGGCTCACCAACCTATAGAACATATTTACAATTCTTTGCATATAACATGATCTGTAACGGGGCTCGGCCTTGGGGACACTACAATCCCCCTCTCCTTATTTTTGCACTGTCCTTAGTGCAACTTACACTGCCTCTGCGTGTCCTTCAAAATTTTAAAAAAGATGCGGTTACTCTGCCTGCATAACTTCTTCATGCTCCCATGTTGCGTCTTCAGGACTGTACCAGGTCCACTGGACCTTTACAAGCCCTATATCTCGATTCCGGAGCTGCTTGTTTTTCCTGTCCAATATGTGCACAGGATGCACTTGCAGGACACCTTCTGGTTCCACCTGAATCACAGTCCAATCGATAACATGATTAGCATCAGGTACATATTTCTTAAGCAGTGAAACATGA
>ML788685.1:469588-480675 GCA_009831015.1 Picea engelmannii | reverse complement strand
ATTTGAACTATAAAGAATTGCAATAGGGAGATTTCTTTCCTGTGATACAATTCAGAGCTTCAGTTCATTTCAGCAAGTTTAGATAGAATGATTTCCTTACTGCAACACTAAATACTTTTGGAATTGAGCATACACAGTGCGCAACTATTTTTGAAACAAAAGACTTCCCTGGGTTGATAATTTATGTTTCACTTGGTTGTTTGAAATTAATTAAGAAATTATAGTGACCAACACTGCATAGCTGAGATTTCTCTAACAGCCACAGCTCTGGGAATTCCTTGGACTGTTACATGATTTCCTTCTTCGTTCAAGCATGTGAACCTCTTATTTCGGCAATCCAAAAGGGCATGGTGCTGGTCCAACCAGTCCGTCCCAATTAAGAAATCATATGAGCCTAAAGGCAGAATGTTCAATTCGGCCTTAGTGCTCATTCCTTTCATGTCCACGGAACAGGACTTAACCAATTCATTGACCTTCCTCTTGGTCCCTGTGGCTAACTACACTAACCAAGACTTCTCATGTTTTCTCTTCGTTAGATGCAAACTTTCCACCACCCTAGGGTATACATAACTATGGCTAGCTCCCGAATCAATTAAAATAACAAGTGGTCGGTTGTTGATCATACCTTCCACTTCAATCATGTGTGATTGAAATTCTGCTTGCTTGTTGTCCAGAGCTGCGTATATCCACGACATTCTGCTGCCCATATCCTCCATTGTTTCAGCTTGCTGAACAGTATGGACAGTTCTTGCTTTGTATTTTCTGTGGGGACAGTCTTTGTACCTATGATTCCCTTTACAGCCCCAACACTCCATGGTTGGAGGCCTTGGCATTTGTTCACTCCCTTCAACTTTCCTGGGCTCTTTAAAAGATGATTGTCCCCAAGGACTGTTTCTGAAAAAGGAAGGCTTGCTTCCCTTCTGCCTCAGTTCTTTCATAAACCTCTTCTGGTTATCCCAAGCCTTCTAAAAGGTAGGCTTTTCCCTTTACTGTTCATATAGGCATTTCACCCTTCTTATGGTTTCTTCCATGGTCTTAGGATCATCGTATTGAATCTTTTCACCAATGGAAGGTGGCAGTCCACTCAGATACCTCTGAATTTTGACAGCCTCGTCTTTGATGAATGGAACATACTTCAGTAGTTCCAGAAAACTTCGTTCATACTCATCAATGGTCATACTGCCTAACTTGAGTTCGAAGAACTCCTTCATCTTTCTGTCATAATATATTTTAGTCAAGTATTTCTTCTTGAAATACCTCTTAAACTCCTTCCACGTGACCTCTTTCTCTCTGATGTGCTACACTTGCACAAACTGATCCCACCACATGGACGCTTTTCCTTTCAGTTGGTACATTGCAATTCTTCCCTCTGCATGAGCGGAATAATTCTGCAGCTGGAAATATTTCTTCATTCCAAGCAACCATGTCTCAGCATCTTCCTTCTTCTTATGCTCCCCATCAAATGTTGGAGGTTTACATTTATTCATTTCTCCTTTCAATTCCTCCCTTCCATATTTTTGTTGTTTTCTGGTAGGTGATGGGCTTGAACTACTGTGTGTCTTACTGCCAGAATGTTTTTGGGAGCGACTGTGATGTCGGCTACCACTCCTCGACCTGCTTCTTCTCTCATGAGTCCTGTGACTCTCCATCGTACTTGAGTCTCTTCCTTTCTCAATTTTCTTCTCTATTCTTTCCAGACTCTGCATGAATCTTAAGTTTAATTTCCCTTGCCGATCTCTGACTTTCATGAGCTTTCGGCTATCAGCTCGGCGTTCCTTAGCCTCTCTTTGTAACCCTTCAATGATTTTCATCATATGTCCTTCCTTATCCATCTCCTTTCCATGCCCATTAGAGTGCGATCCTTAGACTCCTTGGTGAACATCCTTTCCCTCTTGATCATCTTCCATTTCATGGATAATTGGCATTCTTCCCCACCCCATACTTGGTGTTGGTTATCTGGAGTTTTGGCCTCTGTTGTATTCGGAACACACACTGTGCAATCCAAATCAAATTTTCAGGCCATTAAACTTCATGAATAACCCACAATATTCATAATTAATATGAACAAGAACAAAAGTTATTTCAGCTTCACAAGTTTTCTGAGTTCTGTATGGCTCTGTGTTTTTCGGGTGTCCGAAAAATTCAATTCAGTTATTTCGGGGTTTCCAGTCTCGGAGTTTCGCAACTCCTGATGGAGAGGTTTACTATCCTCTCGGATTCCCGATCTCTGATAATCCCTTTTATGGGCTGGCCCTCCTGAGCCTAGCTCTTGAAGCATATGACCATGCGCCAAGACCATGGCCGTTTTCCTCTCGTGTCTACTCCTATCGGAGTTTCAGCCCTTGCGCTGCCAACAGACGCATGTCCTCGCAACTCCCTATTTTTCGATATGCCTTAGTCCTCCAAGCTCAGCCCTGGCCTATGTGACCGCTGACTCATGACCCTGGCCTTATCCCTTATCGGGGTTCGGGGTTTCGCAAATATGAGTGCGCCAAAATGCTTGACAGTGGGAATCCCGATTTCCCGATTTCCGATGGACTCTGTCCGTGCTATCCCTCTGGGCTAGAGCCTCACCATACGTCCACACTATATAACCTTAATCAAACCACTCATCGGGGTTTAGGTGATTTCAATATCATGCTCATACTCTCACGGGATCTCCGATGGGTCCCAGTCGTTGACTTGTCAACATTCCTTTCTCCTGTTGCTATAAATATGCCACCTGTCCTCCTGACAGTTGGTGTGGCCCCACGCACCTAAGCCTTATCGGGAAATTGCGTATCATGATTTTCCCATACACGAAACCTTTGCCTCCGGAATCTCCGATTTCCCGATTTCCAAATTCTCAAATCTCGATTTCCAATGAATGACCTTTCTATCGGGACTTTCCCGATGAACCTCAATCACCGGTGGACTTACTCCCTGTCGGGACTTTCACCAATGGTGTAGATCTCTGCCACATGTCCCCTAATATAAACAGTCCGGATCTTATCATGAATTCGCGGATCGCGATTTCATGTGACAAGATTTCTACGTGCTCGAGAACTTCGATTCTCCACGTTCTGACTCTCTCCAGGATTTTGACACGTGTCCTCCTGAGATTTACGGCTATGATCCCTCCTCAGGTTTTTGAGAATCACAGGGTCTCGATTCCCTTGAGTTCTAATAACCCGACGCCTCTTCGGGACTTCTCCTCTACCCATGAGGACTTAAGTCCTGCGCAACTTCTGTCAACTCGGACGGTTGACGGGTAATCCAACAGGGATCTTACAACTCACGATCCTCCCGAGTTAAACTCCTGTGCAACATTCAAAAGTTTTGAATCTTGTGCATGTTCTCCATATCTGACGGTTACAAGGGTTTGCCTTCCCTCCCGAACAGATCCGACGGTTCTCACACCATCAGTGTAGAAACCTGTCTTCCTGTGGTCGTAGACCATACCAGCTGTAGTTTCACAGCACCGCTAAACCTCCTGAGCTTATAAACGTGGTCAAGCAACTACTTGACACACTGGAACAAACCAACATCCGAAATTGGTCGTTCCAAGCCCAATTTTCTCTTCACATTTTCGGTCCAAAGACCACTCCACTGGCCCATCTAGGCTCAGTGTCGAAACCTTTGCTCTGATACCAATTTGTAGTGTCCCCTTCACTACCCAGGTTTTCTCAACCTCTTAGCTCTACCATTCTGTACATGGAATTATAAACAAATGTATTTATACAGAATTAAACACATGAAAAAAAAATACAGAGTGAAATATATCTGGGTACTGCTAAAATTAAACATTTCATGGCATTCATCGTTAATTCGTTTACATAGTGGAAAACATGGTACAAAACAGCACAGTCATGTTCAAATGCGATAAAACATAATTCAATACTTATCTTTTATTGGCTATAGAATTACACCAACCAAGTGCAGGCCTTCCACGAACCTCCCAGCCTTAAACCACACTATTCATCAGCTCAACAGTAGGTCACCCCCGAGATGGGACCGAGCTCCACCCCAAGGCAAGAATTCTAGGCTAGGCTGAGGTTACAGGGAAGATAACACATTCACAGTCACCAGAAAGAAGCTCTCCCAGGAATCTCCCATGCTCACTGCACACAGACCCTCATTCCCCACATGCCTGTTCCACCCGAGGAGAGTGCACCTTCTCTGTCACCTAGACAGTCCTTCGGCTGCCAATATCCCTTACCTTGGGTTACAGGAACAGACCGGACCGGAATTCTCCGGGCTCTACGGCAGCTACAGGGTTCCTTCCAGGAGCTCTCTTCTCCCTCTGCGCACTCTCTCACCTAGAGGAGTCGCTCACAGGCCAACAAGCCTCACGCAGTCCAGCACTACGTGGTCACAGCAATCCACAGGAAAACACAGACACAGGTTTCCCCAAATCAGTTCAGCAATCACTGGATGATCTCACGGTGAAGATTTCGGAGCAGGCTTCACGTACGGGCTAGCTCAGTTTCCCATACAATCACAGGATGCTTCCACTAGAATCTAGCACTAGGAATTCTAGTTCAGGAATGCATTTTCGGGTTGTCTAGAACAGACACCGACTCATAGCTCTAGACAGAGTATTACACGGCTTTCCTCCGGCCAACACCCCTAACGGTTTCAGAGATGACTTCAGGATATTCAACAAAGGTCGTACCGGTTCCCCGCACAGAGGTTCGGTTCAGAATGCAGGAGATGTCCCCCCCATGGTTCAGTTCAAGGATTATATTTGCATGCACCAGGGTTGACACTTGTCACCCTAGGAACTGCATGCGTTCCATCCGTACGCCTTCCTCCCACCACTTGGGGAATCACGGGTCCTTCAAAAGAACTTAGGATAAAATAATGTGCACATGGATTTTTATGAATAATAATAAAATATTATTCCAGGCCTAAGCCCCCTAGGTTTAGTCTCTAGGCTCCTCACTCAGCCCCTTTCCCACCTTCCATCCCTTGATCCCTTTCCCACTCTGTGGACGCTCAGTCCCCCATCACTCTTTCATCGTGGTCGGTCTGCACTAGCGGTATTTATATTTTATTAATTGACCTGCATACTTACAAGTACATCAACAGGCTCCTCGCCTTCAACACTTAGGCTCCCTGGCCTAACAAAACACATAATCCTACAACTTATACAAAACTTGGCTCACCAGCCTATAGAACATATTTACAATTATTTGCATATAACATGATCTGTAACGGGGCTCGGCCTTGGGGACACTACAAATTCGCTTATGGTATAAATCGTTTTCTATGACGTTACACATATAACGATTGGAAAATGATTTTGTTTGGATTCGATCGTATCTCTTGTTTAACCATTACCTATGATTTGTTTTGGTTACATCAGTTTCAAATTGATATCAAACAATTTCACAAATGTTGACTATGATTCTGTTCGTTCGATTTTATGGTAACAACGAAACAGAATACACCTATCTCTATATTCAGTTGAATGATTTTGATCCTGTTTGATTTCAAATGGTATAATAATTTCAAATTAAATGATTCGTTTTCAAATAGTTTTTCGATGTTAATTGAATTTAATTCTTTAAAAGATTTTCAATTGATTTTAATGTTGATTCTGTGTCTTATTTAGACCAGCTACAAAATCAAAGGATTCTGTAGCTAGTCTATAGAATTAGATTTTTTATTATTTTATTAATAAAATATCCTTCTAACTTGTCTATTTTTTACCCTTTTCAGGTGAATTCGAATTGCATGGGACTTGATGGACAGTCTAGGGGATATTTGTGTGTCTTATTTTTATTATAGTTTCCTAGTTTATTTAAACTTGGGATATCTACCCAGATTTATGTAAACAGTTTTGATAACTTCCATAGGGAGGTTTTACCCTGTGGAAAACATATAAATACTTATTATTTTTTGTAATAAGGATCATCCTCGTTTGTGGGAGAACTAGGATTATGGATATCTAATACAAATTGAGATAGAAGTTGATGTTCTCCTACATCTTTTGTTTCATGTTTATGCTTATCAATTTGCACTTGATTAGTGACTACTTTAGCTATCATAGTCTTTTGCAGAATGATATGATTTAATCAATGTAATCCATGTCTGATTTCTTTCACTAATTTAAAAATATGGCAATTACTTAGTTCAGTTAATGAATGACAGATTTTTCTTCTTCATCAATTGAGCTATTACGTATAAGTCTTTGCAAACAAGTTTATCTAATTGTAAAGGTTTATAAATTATAAGATTGTTGTTATTTTTATGTCTTGTTTGTCCTGTAATTAAACTTGTAGAAGCACTGCAACTTATCGTTTACGATAAGCTTCTAGATTATTCGGTATGGGTTTCCTCCTTCCGATCAGCTTAGAAGATCATCATACACAGGACAAATCTGGAGCATTTCTCCAGGTCAGTTCGTAATTTATTTTCGTTAGTTTAGTATATTATTAGTAGTTTAGTAGATATATGTTTTAGTTTACATTAGTAGTTAGAATTAGTATATTAGTGATTTAGTTTAGTTAGTTTTGTTTTATTTCTTGTTTGTAAAATCATAAAATCAACAAAAAATATCTTTTTCTGTCATTAGGGCAGAATATAAATGAATTTTTCAGGTTTTGTTTAAATCTGTAAATTGTAGATATTGTACATTTTATGAATAAGATTTATTTGTGTTAGTAGTTAGTTAGTTAATAAGTTAGAGTTAGCATAGTAGTAGTTAGTAGATTGTATTTATAGAATAGTTAGATTAGCTTAGTTTGTTTAATAGTTAGTTTTAATTAGATTAGTTTATTAGTTTGTTTTATTTATTGTTAGTTAGTTTAGTTTGTTTTATTTAGTTTTAGTTAGATTAGTTAGTTTAGATTAGTTTTATTTTTTGTTTTCTTAGGACCTTAGATTGGCTAACGGAGCCGCTAAACCCGTCAGGGTGGTTCATCCCAAACGGCTTGGGTTATTAGACAACCCCGGACCGGTTCCACTCTCCCAGTTGACGGACGGTCAATTTCGCCCGTCAACAATATCTTGTGCACCCTTTAACTTCAGCACAACACCCATGTTTAGTGCACACGTCTGCGCAACACTACTACTTAGCACACACAACATTTTTCGATCAATTAACTGATTTTTCCAAAAATTTTGCTGCAGAAATTGGGGCTTTTGCCCGATTCTCGCCCAATTTCCACCATGGAATTTCGACAACTATGAAATTTTTTCAATTTTACTCCAGTACATCCAAATTCAACCTCTGCAACAACAAATTCTTGTGTGTTCCACTGATTGACATTTCTAGTGCAAATGTTTCCAAATTCTTTCACGAATTGTGAATCTCATTCAAACAATTCCGCTCAATCTGTCACAGTTTTTTTGTAACTTCAAATTTGGTCAATTTTTGTCTGAATGGATTAAAATTAAGGAATATCTCAATACTTAACAAAATTTGACCAAATTCTTCATGAATTTTAACAACAAAAATTGTGGCTTTTACCCAATTCCACTCTATTACTTCAATTTTTCGTCATGGCCATTCTATAACATGAAATTCAGTCACTCCTAAATTCAATTCTCTATGAAAATCCATTTTGGCATGATTCTACCTCGGCCCATCCAAGCTCAACGTTGAAAACTGTGCTCTAATACAAATTTGTCACATCCCTAACCACCTATTGGGAAATGCCACTTAAAATTTTCTTTTTCTGATACCATATTGTCACATACCCAGCCACCTAGGCTGGGCATATTACACCAAAAACTATAAACTTCTCTTGTCATCAGCTCTGATACCATATTGTAACATCTTCATTTCCAACAGCAACTCAACCATGTTGCTTTGATAATAATTCTGATACAAATTAAAACATAGAACTACACTCTGCAATGCACAGCTACATGCATATTCATAACATAAATATGCATGCATCATATACAACATAACCCATGAAATAAAATTAATAATAATTACTGCAGAACATAATTTAACACACAAATGGACACTTATCTTTGAATAAATGACACCAACTACGTGTAGACCTTCCACGTCCTCCCAGCCTTAGACCACACAGTTCATAAATCTCAACAGTGAGTCACCCCTGAGCTGGGGATAAAATCCACTTGGTCAAGGGTTCCCAACCAGGATAAAGTATCACACTTAATAGGAAACTCAATCACAGGTAACTCAATCACAGGTGACTCAAACACAGGAAAGTTCGTCATAGATGCCAATTCACATTGACATCCTATAGTCCCTCATTCCCCACATGCATGTCCCACCCCAGGAAGTGTGCCACTTCTCTTATCAACATTCCTTTGGCTTCCCCACTTCCCTTCCAGGGCTTCAACAACAGGCCAGAAAAGAAGTCTCATAGATTTGTCGCTACAGTTTGACAACTCAGGAAATAATCCCTTGTGATTCTCTCACCTAGAGAGAATGCAATGTCCCATGGTCCTGACAACCTGCCTCTTCAGTCTAGCTCTCCAAGCTAAGAAATGTAAAGATATTTGTGACAATAACCATATAATACTGGTCATAGTAATAGTCGGTTTTAATGACCAAAAAGTCGGCTACCCATCACAGCTCATGATGATCGAATGATCCCCGATGAAAGATGATCCAGAATGGAATAAGTCCAAACTATACGAATGGATGTTCCCAAATTGACACTTGTCATGTTGAGAACTTTCTTCAGTCCATAGTATGTTCTCAACTTGAAACTTGTCATGTTGAGAACTTCCTTTAGTCCACATGTCCCCCTCCTCTAGACTTAGGATATAATAATATCCTTAATATATTACTTATATTTTATACTTTTTAAGAAATATTAATATAATATTCATTTTTGGGTTTAATCCCCTTTAACCCAGCCCCCTTAAGCTCAACTAGTGGAGTTAGCCCCCCCGAAATATTTTATTTAGTTGGTCTATCGCGGCGATGTGTTTTCATTATAATTTCATGTGATTACAATTACTATCTTAGTACATCAATACTAATCTTTTGCATCCAGGCTCACCAACCTCAAAATGCAAAGTTCATGCACTAAAACCAGTGCATGCAGAACTTCTAGGCTACACACACTTTTTCTTCAATGTTCCACCCTCGCGCCCTTATTCAGGTGTGTTTTACATCATGACATATATACAAAAGTTCATTGGTCTCCAAAATCTATGCACTAAGCCGGTGCGTGTTGAATCATGAAGTGTGCGCCATCTTGTAAGGCTCTTCTATTTATGCACTGCTCCTTGCGCGCTTATACTAGTGCACACTATAAAATTTAGTTGCTTCTCTATTATTGAGTCATTCCTGCGCACTTCCACATGTGCGTGCTTTATGCATTAAACTGCGTGCTATATTATTTTAGAAACTGTGTGCACTTCTTTGGTATGATAATCACGCACACTGACTTAATGCGTGCAACACCAAATGAAGGATTTTGTTACTTTAGCTCACCATCTTATAAGTAAAATATAGTTACATTCATATGCAAACTTTGGGGTTTATCCTAGGGGTATTACAATTTATATAGAGGGATACCTCCAAAAGGTCAGGAGCCAGTTCATAAAAATTGAAATCTTATCTTCTTTATTAATTTGGAGAGCATGCCCTTGGGAACTGTGGCTATAGGCGTCCAAAAAACTGGTATGCTCTCCAATACCAACTTTAACAATATTGTGCACCCCCCATGAGAAAAGAGTCTATTGAGACACCAAGAAATACACACTTCCACCTTTTTCTATAACCACAACCAATCTGCAAACCTATAACCATTTTGTTTAAGAAAAAATCCAAGGTACATAACCATGCATCCATCTCTTTCTGGGGGAAAGGTAGAAGGTATTCAACCCACAAAAAAGAGTTTTCTGGTATTCCACATGCTAGGAGGCATGCTTTTTCTTCATTTATTTCCATGTTTGTGGCTTTGCAATAAAGATCCAATACTTCTTTTAAAGTAGTAAGGTCCCTTTGAATGCCTTGTGCAAAACATAATACATCGTTAATGAAAAGAAGGTGACTTGTAAATTCTTGAGTTGAGACCTTTACTCCCCTAAGTGCCCCTCTTAACCTAGAATTACTAAGTAATTTTCTTAAGGCCTCTACCACGAGGAGGGAGGGGAAAGGTGACATAGGGCACCTGTAATGATCCCAAGCCAAATTCTTTCTTGGAATCACTAACTACTACTAATTTATTAAGTTTTTAAGTGTATACAAGATTCATCAACACATGGATATCACAATATATTCAAGATGTAGAAGCACAAGCAAAGATCTAACCTTTTTATTATGAGCAATGTAAGATCAATACAATAGATGGCCGATCTAGCATAAACCTCAGATGGTCGTACAAGCAATAGATATGAGCTGCTACAAAATGCTCCCGACAATACAAAATGAGCCTCCAAAGGCTGGATATACAATGAAGACTAAATCAAGCAAATCTGAGCCGTACTAATGCTCAACCTCCAAGCTGGAAAGTGCCACGTCCTGCTAGAATGCTGAAGCCCTGAATAATTCTGCCCTGCTACCAAAAGTGTCCAATCATCCCGAGAAATATGCCAAATGATAGATCGGGCAACTACAAGGAAAACCCAGATGTCCAAATTCCCAAATCCACTCTCGAACTCCGTAGATCTGAATTCTCCACTGAATGGTGTGCCCCACTGGATGACTGAAACCCAAGCTAGTTTGACCCTGATGAAGGAGATCTCCAAATGATCTGAAACTCTCCAAGAATATAGATTGGGTGATGGTAATAACAACCCAGATGCCCGAATCTCCAAGATCCCTCTCAATTGTTGTAGATCTGAAATCTCCACTGAATGGTGCACCCCACTAGATGACTGAAGCCCTAGCAGGTTCGTCCCTGATGAAGGAGGCCTCCAAATGATCTGAAACTCTCCAAGAATATAGATCGGGCTATGAGAATCCCATGGGAGAAGTTTCATGCTCAAATCTCAAGCAGATATCCCTAGATCTGAGTTTTTCTGAATCACAGGATGTCCCCTATGGCTCCGAGACATCCCAATCTGCAGACAAATGTAGAATGATGATAACCCTCCAGAAAATCCCTCAAACTGATGGTCATGCCCCTACAAACAAAACCCAACTGTCGGAATGGCCCTAGGCC
>ML788685.1:457561-469355 GCA_009831015.1 Picea engelmannii | reverse complement strand
CCTTTATCCTTTCCCTTTCTTAAGTCAACTTAAAAATATAACTTTTAACTTCTTGACTTTCCCCCCCTTCAGTGTGAGACTATGACCTAGTGGGGGTGCCCACGCCACTGAGTCTCCTCCTCACCTCTCTAAGAGGTGGGGGAGATTACAGTCTCCCCTGCTTGAAATTTATTGTCCTCAAGCAATTCCAAACCTGCTTCTCTAACCACGTGCTCCTGCTCCCAAGTGGCATCCTCAATGGGTAAATCCTTCCACCTGATGAGATATTCCTTGATGCTTCGGTTTCGGAGCCTCTTCTCTTGAACTTCTAACACCTTCTCTAGAATCAAAACAAGTTGTCCCTCCTCATCCATGGGAGGTAATGCTTCAATAGGCCTGACATGTTGACCGAGGGCTTTCTTAAGGCATGAGACATGGAAGACATTGTGAATATACCACTGTAATGATCCCAAGCCAAATTCTTTCTTGGAATCACTAACTACTACTAATTTATTGAGTTTTTAAGTGTATACAAGATTCATCAACACTTGGAGATCACAATATATTCAATATGTAGAAGCACAAGCAAAGATCTGACCTTTTTATTATGAGCAATGTAATATCAATACAATAGATGGCCGATCTGGCATAAACCTCAGATGGTTGTACAAGCAATAGATATGAGCTGCTACAAAATGCTCCCGACAATACAAAATGAGCCTCCAAAGGCTGGATATACAATGAAGACTAAATCAAGAAAATATGAGATGTACTAATGCTCAACCTCCAAGCTGGAAAGTGCCTCGTCCTGCTAGAATGTTGAAGCCCTGAATAATTTTTCCCTGCTACCAAAAGTGTCCAATCATCCCAAGAAATATGCCAAATGATAGATCGGGCAACTCCAAGGAAAACCCGGATGTCCAAATTCCCAAATCCACTCTCGAAGTCCGTAGATCTGAATTCTCCACTGAATGGTGTGCCCCACTGGATGACTGAAACCCAAGCTAGTTTGACCCTGATGAAGGAGATCTCCAAATGATCTGAAACTCTCCAAGAATATAGATTGGGTGATGGTAAGAACAACCCAGATGCCCGAATCTCCAAGATCCCTCTCAATTGTTGTAGATCTGAAATCTCCACTGAATGGTGCACCCCACTGGATGACCGAAGCCCTAGCAGGTTCGACCCTGATGAAGGAGGCCTCCAAATTCTCTGAAACTCTCCAAGAATATAGATCAGGCTATGAGAATCACGTGGGAGAAGTTTCAGGCTCAGATCTCAAGCAGATCTCCCTAGATATGAGTTTTACTGAATCACAGGATGTCCCATATGGCTCCGAGACGTCCCAATCTGCAGACAAATGTAGAATGATGATAACCCTCCAGAAAATCCCTCAAACTGATGGTTAGTAGGAGCCCTCTTGATGCTCGGAAAAAACTAGAGGGATATCCACTAATGAGCACTATGAAAGATATAGACTGGATACATCCCATTATCCAATTAACAATGGAGAGATTCATACTCATCTTCAACAAGACTAGAAATATGAAAGTCCATCTCACTATGTCATAAGATTTAGAAAGATTGAGCTTAAGGATAACCAAAGGATGCTTAGAAAACTTTACTGATGGAGCACTTCGTAAGCAATCTCCATCGCATCAAGTATTTCTCTTCTCTACAAAAAACCAAATTGTTCTTCTAATATAACTTCACTCAAGATGGGATTTAATCCCCTGGCTATAATCTTGGGCATAATCTTATACACCACATTACAACATGATATTGGCTGAAAATATCCAAAGGAAACATCATCTTGTTTTTTTGGTATGAGAGTCATGAATGTGGAGTTTAGGGATCCCAACACTTTCCCTGAATTTTGGGACTCTTTGACCATTTTTAACAAATTATCCTTCAACATCTCATAGAAACCCAAGAAGAATTATGATGTGAGCCCATCCAGGCCAGGAGTCCTACCTTTTTGCATGGAGGCAAGTGTTGCAGAAACTTCTGGCTCCGTTACATCCTCTATCAGGAACTGGTTCATTTCATCCATGAAAATAGGAGAGAATTTGTCTATTTCCTCCAGTATTTCCTAAATCGGGAATCCTTCCAGTTCCTTAAAGAGTGTATTGAAATGGTGCACCCCCTCCTTAACTTTGTCTTTAAAAGAGTGAACTATTGATTTGTTCGCAATTTTAATTTCCCTTATCGTGTTCAATTATTTTCTATAATGTGCATATTGATGAAAGAACTTGGTATTATTTTCACCCTCATTAATCCAAATGGATTGTCTCTTAAGACATCAAGTCGCTTCTTCCTTCTCCAGAGAATATTTCTGTGAGGATTCCAGTGCTCGCAGCTGAGCAAAATCATTATCAGAGAAAGTTCCTGAAACATTTTCTTCATAAAGCTTCAAAATTTGGCTCTCTTCCTCCTTCAACATGGCCTGGGACCTTTCATTATATGATTTAAGCCATTTTTTGTGATATCTCTGATTCTAGCGATATTCTTAGAAAATTGAATCGTATAGGAAGAAGAGGAGGAGGTACACAAATGTTCCTAATATTCCTTAAAGAGCCAAGAGTGATTAAATTTTAACGGTGATGGGGGCTTTTGTCTACCATAATCCATTTGAAATAGCATCGGCATGTGATCTGAAAGACCGCTCGAGGACACCCATAAATTCATAGTAAATGATATGTCCATCAACACTTCAGATACCAAAAAACATTCTACCCTCTTTGAAATTGCGGCCTCGCTAGAATGAAAGTTCCTGCTAGTCGGAACCAATTTCACAAGATGAACATCAATCAACCGATGCTTTTCAAAAAAAAGCTTAAAAGAAATTGCTCGGCTGAAAAAGCAGAAGCTGAAACAAATACTCTGATACCAAATTAATATGAGGTAGTGTGATTTATTGGAATGCACACATGCAGATGTCTTTTATTTATTTATAGATCACTATATATCATGGAAAGATAAATTTATAAGGCCATGAAGAGGAGTGGGTCTTGTATAGGATTTTGAGACTGTGGTAGGAATTGTACCAGTGCATTGATGGAGACAAGCAATTTATATACATTGCATTGTAGAGCTTTGGGAGGATATAGGTTGCTAATTGATTGTTTCTTAGACTCAAATGATCATTGAGGGGAATTCCCAAGCTCTGAAGGAATATGGCCACTAAAATTATTTGAAACAGTATAATGTATCCATCTTTTCCCAACGAAAATGGTAGAATTTCAATAAATCAATTTTTTGCTATAAAGAATGAAAGAAGAGATGGATTTGCAAGTGAATTGGGAAGAGAACTTGTGAGAGAGTTGAAGGTTAACACCACAATCCTTCAATTTCTACATTTACCAATTTTTGTATGGATTGACCCATTTCAATCAACATACACAAGGTTTGTTATTGTAGGGTTTCTGAAGGTTTCCAATGGATTCTTAAATAAGATAGAACAGAGGATTGTTTCATAGGTATAAATTGCATAGGCTGCATGACTTGGTAATATCTTGAACAATCGATCATCTTAGAATGCAACAAGGTGAATAAAAAATTCCCAAATTAACAAGACTTCCATTTTCTGAAAGAAAAGGGCTAAAACATTTGTTGACTACTAGGCGGAGTCTACTACATTCATCAATATTGCCAAAATCTAAAGTAATTTTTCCACCGAAAGATTTGTCACTCAAGTCTAGAAACCTATAAGTGAGTCAGGGAACATGTTGTAGGGGCTATTTGACTTCGTCGTCTAGACCCGTCGATCGACTAGGAACTAGTCGGTCGACCGACTAGTTCCTATTCGATCGATGGGTCTAGTCAACAAGGTCGACTAGCGCCTACAATAGGCCTAGTCGATTCTGTCAACTAGACCCGGTAGCCTACTTAGAGCTAGTCGATCGACCGACGTAGTCAGAAGTAGAGGTTGATCAGAGAACCTCTTAATCGATCGACCCAAGCAGTGAAGTAGTTACAACTGCCTAAAATAGGTATAAATAGACAAGCACATGAAGACTCAATTAGCTTCATGTGAGAGTTTGGATGTAATTGTGTTGTAGTGTTCTATCATATAATAAAAGGATTGTGCTTTGGGCTCTTATTACTTGTCTATGTCTATATCTATGTCTATGTGTATGCATGTATCTCTATGATGTTTATGTAAGGATCTACCGGTAACTCTCCCTACTTTTCCCTAGATTACAACATCGGATCCGTTGTCGGTAGTATTGAACTTGGGAATGTAGAAATTTACATAAATGCTAACTCTACAAGACATATGCGAGTGGTGGGAGCAAAAAATTGAGAACTACATCAGAAACTACACAAGAAGGGACAACCTCTTATTAGTAGAAGCATGGTCGTGATTCTTTTCAGAGATGCACAAAAGATTCCTTGAAGCTATCCCAGAATCATTGTTCCAGTATATTAATAGATCAGGTAATGTGTAATCTCACACCCAATGAGATGTTAGGCCTAAAGTTTTCAAACAGAGGACGAAAAAATTTGCACGACTGGCTCGAAAGAATTATTGAAGATTATATTTCATAACAAGCCATTGAATATCATACATCTCTCGACAAGATAAAAGAAAAATTTTACACTGAATTGCATGACAGTTTTTTTCTGCATAGTTTCAACACTCCTTCACAGATTCCTCCTCAACAAGAGAGTCGCTGACATCGTCAAATACCGACCAAGCTTAGGCACACCTCTACCAAATAGTAACTTCCAATAAAGAGACGAAAAGTGGGAAGCATTTCTTGTCGCAAAGTGCAAAGATACAAGGGAAGCATGGGACTACTTCTTGAAGAAATAAACATGGCCAACGCTACTGACCTAGAGTAAGTCGAGTCGGCAATGGGGGGTCAGTCAAAACTATGAGATACCAAGCATACTTGAAGTAGCATTTTCCAAGCCTAAATGTCGTCAAGAGGGAATTATATGCACAAGAAATCCGCGGATATCCAGAAATTAGAATGGGATAAAAGGAAACAGAAAAGAGAAGAACTTTGTAACCAGTGGAACAAAAAAAAAATGAATAGAAAGATGTTCGGGGAAGTTTAGTTTGATAGAGCGCGTGAGCAGTCTGAGTCAGACATAGATCAACCGGAGTTGGAAATAGTAGCAACCTCGGTGACACCCAACAGAATTAGTGACGTACAGTTGAACATCCATCAACCGAACGACGAACCAGAAAGTATGGACTACGAAGAATCTAGACCATCTTTACGTACTTCTCCCGCTCTAGAAACTAGCCCGTGGATAACAGAATTTCTCCAACAGAGATTGCAGATCGACGACCAATCTACAATATTATGGTATAGAACAGACGACCAGGGAAACCTGCGAGACGCAATGATTGTCGAGCCGAAACAAAATGAAGCTGACAATATGCTTATCAAAATTAAGGATCTCACCGAATTGACCCCCCTGCCAAATATAATATCGAGAAAAGAAATTAATTATAGTCATGAAGCAACGCAACCTTTGGAACGACAGTTAGTCGAGTATAAAGATCAAAGATCTCAAACTAAGGAAGAATTCCCTATACTTAAGAAGAAAAAATTGTTTCTCGAGTACCATCCATTGTCAAACACAAAAAAAACCTACCAGAGGATTTGACATCTCAGTCGGAAGTTGTAGTATCTCAAATACCAATAAAACAAAGTGTTCCTAACAAGAAAGTCAAAATGGGAATTAACCACATCCCAATTTGTGAAGGAGAAGAGGACCTAAAACACCATTGGTTCGTGTGTGAAAATTTTTGGGATGCAGCTGATATCACCGATGAAGAAAAGAAAATGGCACAATTTGGAGCTTCTCTATGACACTATGCCTTAACTTGGTTCATGAATTACACAGACAATCAAAACTGCTCAAAAGCATAAATAAAGAAGAGCTTCTTAAAATTCTTTAAAATTTAGGATATTACACATCTGGCGACCCAAAATTTAAAAGAAATAAAACAAAGACTAGTTGAGTCGGTCAGAGAGTGTGATAAAATATTCAAAGACCATTTAATCCAAATTCTGAAAAAAATCGACCAGATTTTTTTGGCCTAGTGGTATGTCGCAGGACTACTAGCACGAATGTGTTCTCCACTATGTTTATACGAGATAACCTACTATGACGATGTGTTACAGAAAGCACAATGGATTGAGTCAGATGATGATGTCATGCCGACTTCTTCGATGACCGACAGACTTGAGGAAAAAATATAACATTTACAACAAACAATCAAAAGTCTATCTATACGACAAAATGAAGTATGGTTCACCACATGCATTGGGGAAGGACATACAAAGGATAATTGTCCCCTCAATGAGCGCACACCAATAGCAGATGTCCACAGAATACAAGCTTAGAAATATTGTAATATATGTGAATGCCTAACTGACCATAGTGTACAATATTTTCCACATAATCTGAAAAATACAAAATGGTGTCGTATCTATGAAGCTTCTAACCATCGAACATCAGAATTCCATTTAAACGCTTGAAACTAGAATAATATAATAATAGTTTACCACATAAAAACCACCAATCAAGCAAACAAATATGGTCGAAGAGACGAGTACTATGGTAGTCATGGTTGAGTTCGAGGAGGCGGACGTGGATTCGGTGGTTGAGGTCGTGGTCACAGACTACCATATTGTTTTAACTACTGGAAAGATGATCACATCAGCCTAGATTTCCCTATAAAATATAGAACCGATCTGAAATTTTGCAATATATGCAGCATTGGAGATCACTCTTTAGAATACTACCCGATAGTGCTCGACAAAATCATACTAAGAAAAACTGTCAATCTACTACAAATTGTATCCGAGGAGCTGATGAATTCAAAAAACCTACATATCGTTACGAGGTCAGGTGCATGACGATATATCAACACTCCACTACAAAAATACCAAAGAAAGAAAGCTAATATTTTCCCAAGCCCGGATAAATAAGAGCAAATCATGAGAGAATCTATTAATTTTTTCAAGAATTCCTCAGAAGATCAACGAAACCTGAGAAGATGAAATGAAGACACCATCGAAGAATTTTTTCAACTCCCCAAAGACAAACAAACAATAAGCTGATTGATGGAACTACTCAACATATTACGGGAATACAAATATGGTCAAATATCAATAAAGGATGAAAATTACCTCACTTATAACAATAAAGTTTATGATCCACGAGTCGACTTGGAGATTGAAATAATGATGGTGAATTAGGTGCTCGTTTATTTTGGATCTCAAGTAAATATTTTTCCAAGAGAAACATGGATATGAATGGGTTGACCCAACCTAGTGCCCATGCTGAACTATCTTAAATTAGTTGATCAAAGATTAATAGAACCAAATTGTATATTAAGAAATGTAGACACTCAAATAATGGGACTACTAAATTTGGTCAACTTTGAAGTAATCGACCTTGTCAAAGGAATGCCAACATACGCAACTCTTATTTTTCAGCCATGAGGTCAACGAATGAAAGAAACTATCTCCCTTGAAAGAGATAGAATTAAATTAAAAGGAAGTCAGAGGAAAATAATCATCCCTTTGGACCCAAAGGAAGGAAGATCATGGATGGAGTCATGGGATGAATATCAACAAGCCCAATGCTTATACCAGATAAAAAATGAACAAAAATATTATATAGAACCGACTCCAGAAGAAGAAATTTTGAGAGAATCTCCCATGTCGGTCGGGCATAACACCGACTCCGCCTTATATAACTAGAAAATTGAAAATTACGAAGCATGTGCTAAGGATTGTTGGTCTATTGAAATTATTCCAAAAAAGCAGCTTAGGATGTGCTACTCAATCCAAGCAATACCAAAAGTATACGAAATAATCAATCGACAAACTCCCACTCTCATACCAACTGACAATAAAGTAAGCAAACCTTTACGATATAGTGAATGACATGCAACTTCGACTCATGTCGAAGAGGTAGAAAAATCCATAGGAGAGCAAGGAAGGACGCAGATCCTGGTGGAAACCTTCACAGGCCAAGCTGCAAGATGGTGGGATACACATTCCCCAAAATTAAAAACATGGAGGACAGTGTCGATGTACTTCATTGAACGATTCGGAGACAAGAATTTATCCAAAGCAGCAGATATTCCCATATTTAAAATTGGGTATGACCCATTAGAGCATATTCAACGTTGTGAAAGTGAGTGGTGAAAAATAAGATATAAATATGAAAGGGTTTTGTAACACCCTGTTTCCCCCAGATTGTAAATATAACTGGACTGGCCAAGGACTATGGAAAACTCATAAGTATGAATATGTGATGTAAATGGACCTACAGGAAGAGGTCAATGAATGTGAATAATATTTTGAATTGATTGTAGGACTGCTGAGCGGGGATGTGTAGAAAAGAGACCACGATGGCGGTGGAAGGCTCCTGAAAAGGTGGTGTTCACTTCCACCCTGAATGAATACCATATTTGGACTCCACTGGCCCGGAGAACAAAAAGCGGCTCGCTGGCCCCCAAATTTAATGTCTCGTAGGCTGGTAGGAGGGCGGCTTGATGAGGGATGGGATGGTGAACTGCCCATCCGTAGAGCCATCAGGCCTGATCAGCGTGAGGGTAATCGTGCCACACGCAACCTTGCAAGAGGATAAGGCGTATGGCAGAAGCAATGGAAGGGGGCAGATGCGAGGGAAACTCTGGAAATTTTTACACAGAGTGAGTGATAGAAGAGAGGAAGGATTGCAACCTTCGCTCCTGGTCACTGGCAGATGAAGAGACGCAATCTCAGAACACCGTGGTCTCAGCTCGGGGGTGGCTAGTGGTAAATCCATTGGGAGTCGCTGAGCCTATGGTTGGGTGGAAATGAGCACCCCTCTCAGTAGTCGCACCCACTTCGGGTGTTATTTCTGATAAGTGTTTTATATATATATATTGCATCGTGAAATTCATAGGCTGGTATATGCATATATATGCTCATAGAACTGTCAAATTATGAATGACTTTTGTGTAATAATGTTTGTGCAGTGTTTGATGAGAATGAATAGATATATGCTCATAACAAAGGAAACCACGCATGATGTGTGTGGATGAAGAAATTGTATTTATGCCTAGATTGAACTAAGTTAGGTTCCCATTCGTTCTCGGGAAGTTGCTTCCCTTAAGTGTCTCAGGGATACCCGGTACAGATCTCTTCACAGAGATTTCCTCCCTAGAAAGGTTCACAAGGACCCAGAAAAGGGACTTGAACGCACAAGTCTTATCAACCCTATATAAAGAGGAATGACCCTCTTAAATCCCGAAGTAGCAGCGTAGGGATAAGTATTGATCAATGGATGAGACCCTGTTGGAGAGTCTATGATCATTCACGATCCTTGAATCGAGGGAATAAACGAGGGCGTTAAGTGCCATTAAACCTTTTTCCCTCTATCTTCGTGAATAGAGAGGAAATCTGAATCGTAGATCCCCAGACTCCATGAGAACACCTGGACCATTGGTTTTTCCACGTCCAAAGAGAAGTAGGAAAGGGCGCAGCATCGGGACCGATCTGAACCGTCAGATCCTAGCTAGGGAACCCAACAGTCGTTAGATCTATAGGGAGATAGAGGAGGGTTAAGCCTCATGAATAGGGGCGAAGCCACAAGAGGATCAGAGCCGTCCATCCGAGGAGGAAAGGTGGTAGAGATCCAAGGATCTCGTGAGCTCGGAGGTTCGCGGGGTAGGAGTCCAAAAGTTGGACGCTCCAAGTCGCGAGTGGTGAAGCCACGAGAGGATCAGAGCCATCCATCCGAGGAGGACAGGTGGCAGAGATCCAAGGATCTTGCGAGCTAGGAGGTTCGCGGGGTAGGAGTCCAAAATTTGGATGCTCCAAGTCGCGAGTGGCGAAGCCACGAGAGAATCAAAGTCATCCATCTGAGGAGGACATGTGGCAGAGATCTAGGGATCTCGCGAGCTCGGAGGTTCACGGGGTAGGAGTCCAAAAGTTGGACGCTCCAAGTCGCAAGTGGCAAAGCCATGAGAGGATCAGAGTTGTCCATCCGAGGAGGATAGGTGGCAGAGATCCAGGGATCTCGTGAGCTCGGAGTTTCACGGGGTAGGACTCCAAAAGTTGGATGCTCCAAGTCATGAGTGGCAAAGCCACGAGAGGATCAGAGCCATCCATCCGAGGAGGACATGTGGTAGATATCCAAGGATCTCGTGAGCTCGAAGGTTCGCGGGGTAGGAGTCCAAAAGTTGGACACTCCAAGTCACGATTGGCGAAGCCACGAGAGGATCAGAGCCATCCATCCGAGGAGGACAGGTGGCAGAGATCCGAGGATCTCATGAGCTCGGAGGTTCGCGGGGTAGGAGTCCAAAATTTGGATGCTCCAAGTCGCGAGTGGCGAAGCCACGAGATGATCAGAGCCATCCATCCAAGGAGGACAGGTGGCAGAGATCTAGGGATCTCGTGAGATCGGAGGTTCGCAGGTAGGAGTCCAAAAGTTGGACACTCCAAGTCGCAAGACGGGAGGAGTGAGAAAGAAGGGTAGCCATTGGATCTGGGTCGTAGGAGAACCATCGGATCCACACGTAGGATCGTGAATCGGGGTTTCATAGGTTGAAGCCCTTGATCTTGGCAAAAAAAACTGCGAAGTCGCGAAGCGCGATATTCTGACGGGATCAGAACCGCCCATTAATTGGGACACGTGTCAGGAAATCCCGAGAGTCGGAAAATCAGAAAATCGTGAATTTCGTGGGCGTATGTACATCGACACTAGAAACCTCGTAGCCCTGACGGGAGTATGACCATGGTCATAAAGAGGAGGTCATGCGAACTAAGAACTTAGACTATAAGGCTAACGGCCATTTAAGCGCGTCGAGATTGTTGGGGACAGAAATCCTGACGGAAAGGGACAAAAGGCCATGGTTCTGTACAGAGAGTCGGGTAGGTAAATAGAAGACTTGCGATTCAGGGATCGGCATTTTTCTACTACATGCTCTGGGGAATCTTTCTATTGAGAAATCAACCAAAATTTTGAATTATGGTAGTGGGTGTGTTACAAATTGGTATCAGAGCATGGTTACAACACTCGGCCTGATTAGGCTCATGCACCAGTCGCGCATAAACCTCTTTCGAAATACTCCTATGAGGAGTAACCCCCTGACTTAACTATATTGACTAGGACTAAGAACTTGGAATATGAAAACTCGACTGTGTATGCATGTGAAAGAGTTATGAATTTATGCGCCATTTATAAAAATGAATTTAACTCTTAACTAATAATCAACATTTGTCTTTTCACTCAAGCGGACGATCAACCGCGGGAATCTACAAGCGTAGAACATGGTGACTCACCAAGAGGTGGGAGAAGGCTCCCACAACAGGGCCGAAGATTCTAATGAAAGAAGAGCAATAGGAACCCCTCCAGACTTAGCTGAGACGGTGAGGAGTCTCATGGCCGAATTGCAAAGCTGCAAGGCCGATAATGAAAGAATGATGAAAGAGAAAGAAAAGCAAACCGAGATTAATGCAGTTTTACTGCAGAGCTTATCTGAGCTACAACAACAAATGCAGCATGAACCTGAGATGCAGAATCGTGATCATGTCAGTGGCCACACTGAGAGAAGCACATCCAGAAAGGTCCACCCTAGAGGTAAAGGACCAGTGCCAGACGATTCCACTGAGAAGGAAGCTGGCGATTCAGAAGGCTCTTCCAGTAGCAGGACCAGTTCCTATTCTCAAAAGAAACAGAAGAAGCAAAAGACTTCTAAGATTCATAAATTTGAGGAATTCAAAAAGGCCAAACCTCCCTCCTTCGATGGCGAGATAAAGAAGGGAGAGGAAGCTGAGGCTTGGCTACT
>ML788685.1:413066-434089 GCA_009831015.1 Picea engelmannii | reverse complement strand
ACTTCTTATCAACCATGACAAAACAATAATGAGTCATATTTACATCAAACACTATTGGGTCCATTACCCAAACCTTTGTGCTACGGGTCTTTCTTCAAGGGTTGACATCAATGACAACCGACCTTAATCAACACAAGTGCTAATCTCATCTCATCGTCTTGCTTTATGTCACAACAATAAAGCTGGAAGCAAGATACTAGACTAGCTTTACGTCACATCTATCAAGCTGGAAGCTCAGTACTAGTCACATCTCATCACAACAACTAGACTTTCTTTACATCACAACGGTTAAGCTGGAAGCATGGTACTAGGTATATCTCATCACAACACTACTCCCCCTTTCGAGGAAGGTCCTCTCGGACTATACCAAGATTATCTCGAAAGTTCTCAAATTTTACACGAGATAGAGGCTTGGTCAACACATCAGCAATTTGTTCATCCATGCTAACGTACTGGAGATTTAAGGCTCCTCTCTGCACCATGTCACGGATGTAACGATATCGAATCTCTATGTGCTTCGACCTGTCATGGAATATAGGATTCTTTGTCATCTTTATGCATCTCTTTTTGTCACATAGGATCGTGGTTGCTTCCATCTCTAGGTCAAATAGATCGGTCAACAAATTTTGAATCCATATAGCTTCACAGCTAGCAGAACACGCAGCAGTGTATTCTACTTCCGCTGTGCTGAGAGAAATGTTGGATTTATTCCTACTCTGTCATGAGATCATGGATGATCCCAAACTTAAACAACATCCTGAAGTGCTCTTCCTGTCAGAGACACTTCCAACCCAATCTGAATCAATGTACCCACTCAATGTGAAATCATGATCTCCATCATAACTGAGACCACAATATAATGTATCTTTAAGGTACCTCATCACATGTTTTGCAGCCACTAGGTGAAGATGTCTAGGTTCTACCAAAAACTCAACATATTCACAACAACAAAAAATATTTTGTCTGGTGTTCATCAAGTACATCAGTGATCCAATGATCTGTCTATACAGCATGGCATCAATCAATTCTGACGAAGTGTCGACCAACAGCTTCAGCTTCGTTTCCATGCGTGTATTCATGGACTTGCACTCTAACATGTTGAATCTCTTCGGGATTTCGACTACATACTTCCCTTGTTTAAGGAAGATCCTATCTGGACTCTATTATACCTCAAGACCTAAGAAATAATGCATTAGGCCAAGGTATTTCATCTCAACTTCTGAGGCGAGCCTCTTCTTACATTCAATGATAATCTTTTCTTCTCCAATTAAGAATAAATCATCCACATACAGAAATAATATCACTGGCTCATCGTTCATAACCTTGAAGTAGAGGTTAGAATCTTCTTTACTCTTGGTAAATCCCAAGCTCGTCAAGAAACTGTCTATCCAACCATACCAATCTCTAGGAGCTTGCTTCAATCCGTATAGAGCCTTCTTCAACTTGTAGACATGAGACTTCTTGTCTTCAACTTCAAATCCTTGAGGTTTCTCTATATACACTTCTTCTTCGATGACACCATTTAGGAAATATGTCTTTACATCCATCTGGTGTAACTTCCACTTCATCTTAGCTACAAGGGCTATTATGGTTCTGATCGAGGTGTATCTGGCTATAGGAGTGAATGTCTCTTCATAGTCAATGCCTTCCTTTTGAGAAAAGCCACGAGCTACAAATATTGCTTTATACTTCTCAATACTTCCATCAACAACATGTTTTATTTTGAAGAGCCATTTGGATGATACCACATCCTTTCTCTTTGGTCTGGGACCTATTTCCCATACATCATTCTTTATTATGGATTGGTATTCTTCTATCATGGCATCTTCCCATTCCTTCTTTTGAATGGATTCTTCAAAGAAAGTAGGCTCTTTCTCTAGGAGGTCACACATCAAAGCCATATAACTGGAGAATGGCTTAGGTCTCTTCACCTGTCTCGTGGTTCCTTTGGGAACACCATACTTCTCTCCATCTTGAATAATCTCTCTTGCCCAAGCAGGATTTCTTTTATGGGAGATCGTCATCTGAGGAGGTTCTTGAAATTCTAATGTGTCATGATCTTCTATAATTTCCTCATCAGGAGAAGTTACAACTTCCCTCACTGGTTCTACAGCTCTGGGAACCTCCCTTATTGATTCTGCAATTCTGGGGATTACAGGTTCCTCTTCATATACTTCTTCAAGACGACATCTTCTTTATTTCTTAAGCGTTGCATCTTCATCGAAGGTCACATCCCTGTTTATCTCAATGTGATGGTGACCTGGCATATAAATTCTGAAGGCCTTGGAGACCTCACAGTATCCCACAAATATTCCCTTCTTTCCTGAGGTTTCCAGCTTGTTTCTCATCTCTTTCGGAATATGTATAAATACTGGGCAGCCAAATATTTTGAGATGGATTACCTCTAGTTTCTTTCTGGTGAACATCTCTTCCAGGGTCTTGAACCCAAGTGCACTATGGGACAATCGATTTTCCACATATATGGTTGTAATTTCTACTTCTGCCCATAAGCACATTGGAAGATTTTGATCATGGATCATGGTCTTCACAGCTTCCATTATCGTTCTGTTCTTTCTTTCAACTACACTGTTTTATTGAGGATTATAGGGAGTAGTGAGTTCCCTCTTGATCCCAACATCTTTGTAGAAGTTCACAAACTCTTTTGAGGTTTATTCTCCTCCATTATCTAACCTAAGTATCTTGATCTTTCTTTCAGAAAGACTCTCTATCAAGGCTTTGAATTCCTTGAATTTGCTAAACACTTCATCTTTAGATTTCAAAAATTACAGCCAAGTCTTATGAGAATAATCATCAATAAATGATAAACAATATACATACCCACTAATGGAGAACGATGGCAATGGGACACACACATCTGAATGAATGAGTTATAGGACTCCTTCTGCTTTGTCATCTCTCTTCAAAAAAGGGTTCTTGATGTTCTTCCCTTGTGCACATCCATTGCACATGCCTTCATGGTCAACTTTGAGTTCTGGTAGACCTGTGACAACTTTGCATATGTATGGTAGCGCCTTGTAGTTGATGTGAGCTAATATTCCATTCCAAAGTTCACATGAATTCTCAATGGCGTGGGTCATGGAAACTTATGAGTGACCCTTTAGCTTATACAAGCCATTTTCTTCTTTTCCAATGATGATTCCTTCATTTATGGTTTCTCCTTTAGCCCACATAAGAAATTATCCATCTATAAAGGAAACTTTGAATCCTTTATTTTCTAAAGCTGAAATGGAGAGTAGGTTCTTTTTCAAATCTGGTACATAGAGTACATCCTTCATCTTCATTGAATTCCCTAAATTAATCTTGTAGTTTGATTCTCCCATTCCCTTGATGGGATATTAGTAATCATCTCCAAGTGTCACTTTTTGAGAAAACTTCTTTTCTGAAATGCAAGAGAGAATATTTATTTGACCTGTCATGTTCTTGGAGCCACCACTATCAATGATCCAAGTGTCCTCTCTAGGTGTTACAGATCCTGAGAGGGCTGAGATTAAGACATAGTTTTTAATCTGCTCTCTTATTATCTTTGTGGGTGGCTCTTCATCTTCAACTGCATGGGCATGGTGCCTCTTATTTTTCCTCTTGTATTATTCTCGTCTAGCTGGACAAAATTTCGCAATGTGTCCCATCTTGTCACAATGGTAGCATTGCACATATGAGTAATCTCTTTCCTTTCGTTGTCCTTGCTTCTGGAATATTCTTGGATGAGATTCTTTATGACTAAATTTGTTTGGGGTTTGAGACTCTTTATAATTCTCTTTCTCGAAGAAATATTTCTTCCTTCCTCCTTTGGTGTGAGTAGCTAGGGCTTGATCTTCATCTCTTGCTAGTAAGGCCTCTCAGTTAGCTACCCTTGATTCTTCTTGAATGCATTCTTCCCAAAGACTATCAAATTTTATTTTCTCCTTTCTTGCACAAATGGTTTGGATGAATGCATCCCAAGGTCTTGTGAGACCATTGAGGGCCATCATTACGAGTTCATCTTCGTCTATGGTTTCTCCAATTGCTTCTAACTGTTCATTGAATTCTGAGATTTTGGAGAGGTATTCTTGGATTGATTTTCATCTCTGCATCATTGTGTTCTTGAGATGAGTTCTTAGATTCATCTTCCAGTTTATGTTCTTTCCTTCATATATTTTGTTTAAGGCATCAAACATTTCTTTCAGAGTCTTCTTTGATGACACATATGGAATCAGGAGGTGGTCTTTGATTGAATCTGCAATGATTCTCTTGGCTCTGATTGTGTCCTTTTGGTGCTTTTCTTTTCCTGCAGCATCATCGGGCTCCGACACTTCTTCTTTGACGAATATTGATAATTCATTCTCTTCAAGAATGAGGCAAATACTATACTTCTAGGCACAAAATTTTTCCACACCTTCTATCTTGTCAACAAGATTAATACTTGCAGACATCTTTTACCTGAAGCTGGGAAAATGTTCAAAATTAAATTTTGAACTTACCGGGAGGTGCGCTTGGCTTAGGCGAGTAGCCTAGTGTGTTTGGATCTGAGAATATCCAAATTTTTCCCTTCCAAACTTGATTTGTGGATTTCTAGACTGGTGCTTTTGGTTTTCTGGTGATTCTAGTACTCTGGTACTTCTGGTACTCTGGTTTTCAGGTACTTCTGGTACTTTGTGAAACTAGGGTTTCACTTTCTGGGAGATCTAGCCACTGAAAATTTGCGCTAAGGATGCCAAAGTAACCCTTGAGGGAGGGCAAACTTTTATAGATGGTTTTAGGGCTGAAACACCTCACCAACAAAAATCCCTAATTTGCATGTATGGCAACAGTGACGTTTTTCACTTTCTCTTGTGAAAGATGCTCTCTTCATCTTAGCTCTGAAACCATGTTAATGTTTAAGCTATTATTAGAGTTCTTTGCATTTCAATAGATAACAATAACATAATATAGGATCACTGAGAAATACAAAATCACAAGAGACACATCATTTATCCTGGGAAACCCTCATGGGGGAGAAAACCCAGCAAAACTTCCTTATTATAGATAGCCAATACAATGCCAAGAGATAACTCAAAAAAATATAGAAAGTCCTCTCCTAAGGATGTGCCTCTCTCTCTCTCTTCTCCAACTGCAGCTCCAAAACTTTTCTCTCAAATGAACAAGTGAGTGTGTGTCTAATTGAGGCACTAGCCTCCTTATTTATACAATATTGGCATGTGCAGAGGTGTCTTTTCATTGGCAAGGCCGAATTATTCTTATGGGTGGTTATAACCACCTTTAATATATTTTGGGGCCTATTTAATATATTATGGGGCCGACTTCTTCTTCTTCCTATTACAATTATATTTTGACCAATCTGCAAAAGGGGATTTGGTCCTTTACAATAGCCGACATGATTAATCTACAATGGGGATTGATCCAATGAATAATATATCAATAATAATTAGAATACACTTTGCAGTTACATTATTTCAACAAAAATAACATCCATGATCCAAGAGGATATTGGTGGCCACCCACCTATTCGAACTGGCTCAAAACAGTTTTCTGGCAATTTATTATTTTTAGCAGTTTTTTGGGTCCCAAACTTTCAGGGCCATTTTGAGGGCCTAAACAACTTTTTTTTATGATTGGGGATGTCAATGATAGTTGAAGGGTCTTATTGAGCCCCCAAAATTAATATCCTCGTTGATACCTTTCCAATGAGCTATTGTGTGCCCTAAACGGATATCATATGCAAAAGTTACGACCCCCGAGAAGTTGATGTACTAACTTACCCCAATAGGGCCCACATGGCTTTTGGCGCTTCATATCCTAGGGTTAGGTTTTTGGATTTATATGGTTTTGGAATTCATGTTTGTTGTAAAAAGGCCTTCAAAACCTCATTTTTCTCATATTTTTTTGAATGAGCATAGTCGTCACATCTCTTCTCATAGATAAGCTCTCACCATTCTAGCAAGATTGTTTCAGTCTACATTTTACAGTTTCAACATATTTCTTATTTAATAGAAGTCCAGTTTTATTGTATATCTGTTGTTATTCACTGTGTCTCTATGTTAATATTATAAATCTATGTTTTCATTTTTTTCTTCTCATTAATCCGGATCAATGGTATCAGAGTGGTCTTCTCCTTGTTTTTTTTTAGTGCATATCCCCAACGAGGTCAAGGTATAGAGAGTTGGGTCTCGAGCTTGTTTCTCTAGAGGAAAAATGCTCTCACATGCCCAAGAAACCTTCGATGGTAGGAGAAAATAAATATGAAGGGACAGGAGATCCTTTTAAAAAAAAATTCAAGGAATCCCTCGAGTGACAGAGGAACGAGATGATGGACAACTTTGCACAAATCCTTCAACGATTGTCGACAAGTGATGCATCTACCTTGAGCGGAGGTGCCACCCCATTCAAGGTACAAATCAACTTTGATATTCCTATATTTTAAGTTCAGATAGATGTAGATGTTGTAGACAAATGGTTGAACCTACTAGAAGGGTATTTTTTTGTCCATAACTTTTTGAATACATAAAAGATTACTTTTGCACTCCTCAAAGTTGCTCCCCATGTCAATGATCGATGGGAGACTTTCTGTGAGAAAAAGGAAATGGAGGAACCCTAATTATTTACAGTATCACTTACTTGGGAATCCTTCAAGGATGTTATTAAGGAACAATACTACCCTGTTGGAAGTTATGATGACATGTATACAAAATGGACCACGCTGCGACAGGAAAGGGACCAAGCAGTGCCATAGTTCACAAATATTTTCCAAACCTTGCACACCAAGATGGGTATCAAAGGTTCTGAGTGAAATATGGTGTTCAATTATCACGATGGTATACATAGATACATCTAGGTAGAAATGGATTTTTTGGACATTTTTTCCTTAGGATCGGCCTATCGATATGTCATCAAAATCGAGCAGAATCTCAAACAAAATACGTGGCAGTTTGGGTCTAGGAACCCTCACAACAGAAGCAGGGAACGGGAAGACCCAACCCACATAACAAAGGATAGAGTAAATATGGATAGCCTCAGGAAAACTAGTCTAAGCCATAAGCAAAGAAGGACAATGGAAAGATGAAGAAAGATAGTGGGAAGTGGTGTGACTTCCATAAGAGCCCCTGGCATAAAAGTGTTGATTTCCAATCAAAGTAGTCATTACGGGTTTCAACTCTGAGTTAGAACTAGAAAAGGGGAGATGGATCATTGACACAAAACCCAATGCCACTATTTCTACCACCAAGATCCAGCCCAGTGAACCTGATGAGCTAGAGGAAGGCAAGTACCTCTTTCATTCACAGATGTGGGTGAAAGCCACTATGTTGCACTTCAACGTTGATAGTGGTAGCTAGAAGAACCTCATCTCAGACAAGGTCATCAATCATCTGGCCCTACTAACAATACCACACCCACAACCCTACACCATCGGATGGCTCCACCAAGGGAGTGATATTCACGTCAGCCAATAGTGTCTCCTGTCCTACGACATCAGGCCATTCAAAGATGAGGTATTATGTGATGTTTCTCCCCTTGAAGTTTTTGATGTTCTTTTTGGACAACCTTAGTTATGGAAATGTCATGTTGTATATGAGTCTAGGCCTCATAGTGTTATTATTACTTTGAACAGGAAATTTTATAGGATACCCGAGGTCATCCCACCTAGTGCCATTTCCTTGATCTCTTCCAAGCAATGTAGAAAGGTCATCTCTCAGATTGGGAAGTTTGTCTTCTTTGTGATTTTCTCTTAGAGTGAGCGAAAGATTGCAGCCACATCCATGGCCTTCATGGTCAACCTCTCCAAGTAGCAAAAGAAAGTGGATAAGGTCATGGAATAATACAAAGACATCTTCTCCTCACCTATTGGGGTACCTCTGCACTGTCAGGTCAAGCATTCCATCGATCTGACCCCCAGTGCACCGCTACCTAATGGACCAGTCTATCATCGCTCTCTATTAGAAAATGATGAGATCAAGCATCAAATACAAGAACTTCTCCACAAGGGGCACATCTGACCCAACTCATTTCCTTGTGGAAGCCCAATTGTGTTGGTGCAAAAGAAATATGAGACTTGGCGACTCTGCATTGATTACTGGGCCCTAAATAAAATCATAGTCAAGAACTAGTACCTGATTCCCTGAATCAACAATCTCCTTGATCAGCTCAAGGGAGAAAAATAATTCAATAAGATTGATCTAAATTATGAATACCATCAGTTTCCAATAGAACAGACAGATGTATGGAAGACTACCTTCAAGTCAAAAGAAGTTCTCTTTGAATGGTTGGTGATGCCCTTTGGTTTGACAAATACCCCAACAACTTTCATGAGGATGATGGATGATATCTTGTGGCCTTTCACCAATTATTTTTTATTGGTGTATATTGATAACATCCTCATCTACAACAAGACTTGGGCGGAACACTTCCAGCACATTCAACAAGTTTTGCACACTCTGCGGCAACACAAGCTATATGCCAACTTGGAAAATTGCTCCTTCAGCATGGAAAGAGTCCACCACCTATGATACATTGTTGATGTGCATGGTGTGCATGTGGATCCAGCCAAGCTCCAAGTCATTTGTGACTGGCTAGCCCCAACCACGCTCACTGAGCTTCGAAGCTTCTTAGGCCTTGTCAATTTCTATTGCAGGTTTGTGTTGGGATTCTCCCATATTGCATGGGGTCTCAGCTAAGTAACCAGGGGTGGTGGTAAGGAAACATTTGTGTGGGGCATGTCCCAACAACAAGAGTTCATTTATCTGAAGCAACGCTTGTGCTCAGCCCCAGTGTTTTCATTACTCGACCTGCAACAACCCTTTGAAATCGAGACAAATGCTTCATACTATGTTGTGGGTGTAGTCCTCATGTCACTCAACATGGCCACCCTGTAGCCTATCATAGTGAGACATTATCAAATGTCATTCATAAGTACCCTACTTATGACAAAGAAATGTACTCCATTGTGCAAGCCTACTGCTAGTGGAAGAAGCATTACATTCTCGAGAATAAGAGAGTCATCCACAGTAATCAGAATTCATTGCAGTTCATGCAGAGACAAGGAAAATTATAGAATGACTGCCATCAGAAGTGGTCCACATACTTGCAACAGTTCCACCTCAACGTCAAGTATAAAACAAGAAGTACCAATTGAGTCGTTGATTTCCTCAGCCGACCTCCAGTCGCTGAACTCGCTACGGTGCTAGACTCTTGTGGTCACGAGATCTTCAGATGGCCCCACCTCTATGAGACAGATATTAACTTCGCCAACACCTACCAGATGTTGGGGAAAAACACCATTGTCACTAATTTCCATCTTCAATATGGGTTTTTGTGACATTTGGGACATATCTACATTCCATCAAGTGAGGGAGAGAAGTTGATTTGGGAATCCTACTACAATCGGGTGGCAAGGCACATCAACATGGAAAAGACAGTGGCAATGATGCAACGACACTTCTACTGGCCGAAACTTTGACAGGATGTCAGCAAGTATATTTGGTCCTACACTGCCTGTGTTGTTTCCAACAAGGCATGTACACCCCTATGCCTACTCCTAACAAGCCCTGGGAACCCATCTCAATGGACTACATGTCTATCCTTATGTCCACCAAGTGGGGAAATGACTGTGTTTTTGTGGTTGTCGATCTCTTTTCCAAGATGGCGATTTTGGCTGCCTGCAAGAAGAGAATCACAGTAGAGGCCACTACCAATCTCTTCTTTGAACGAGTGTGGGTACATTTTGGTATCCCACAAACCATTATCTCATATCAGGATAGTCGGTTCCTCAACACATTCTAGTCGAGCCTCTAGTCATTGTTTGACACCAATCTCACCAAATCCACTTCCTTCCACCCCCAGACGGATGGCCAAATCGAGGTCATCAACCAGATGATCATGCATATCTTGTGCATGTCCAATTATAAGAATCCTTGTACATGGGCTGAGACTCTTCCCTATGTTTATCATAGCTACAACAAATCCATACATAGCTCAACTGACCACAACCCCTTTCAGGTGGGGTTGGGATTTCAACCATTAGGTCCCATGGATGTTTCACTACCCCTTATGGACATGCTACGACTGAAGCTAACAAAGCCACCTGATTCATTGAGAGGATCCAGCACATCGGCCAATAGGTCTAGGATAGTTTACAAAATTCCAATGCCAAGTACAAGCAGCACCATGATCAACACCGAATGCCACACAATTTTTAGGTGGGAGACAAAGTTTGGTTGCACCTATAGAAAGAATTCCTTATAGAGCCTCATCAAAAGCTTCGTCCACTCTTTTATGGACCTTACACCATCACCAAGGCTATGGGTGAAAATTATTTTGAGCTCAACACTCCCCCCTTCCTTGACTTGCACCCAGTGTTCAATGTGGACCTCCTTCGGCCATATTTTCCACCATTATTGGACACCTCGGAGATAGCAGAACAATTGAAACCAATAGAGATCAACCCTGAATGCATGGAACATGCATCCACTAATCATATCATGGACACATAGGTCAAAGGCACTCACCAACAGAGGATCCATCTTTATCGGGTTGTCAAAGCAGGGCAGCTCTTGCACCAAGGCAAGTGGCTCACCTGGGGCCAAATTCAGTAGAAATTTCCTCATCTGATGGGGTAAATCAATCCAATGGAGACCATTGTCTCCTAAGGGAGGAGTATTTATCTAGGAGGATATCGGTGGCCACCCATCTATTCCAACTGGCTCCAAACAATTTTCTGGCAATTTACTACTTTTAGCATCTTTTCGGGTCCCAAAATTTTGGGGCCATTTTGAGGGCCTAAACAACATTTTTTCATGATAAGGAACCTCAATGATAACCACCTATTACTATTATTTATCCCCCAAAATTAATCTCCTCATCGATACCTTTCCAATGAGCTATCGTGCGCCCTAAACGGAGATCGTATGAAAAAGTTATGACCCCGGGAAGTTGATGTACTAACTTACCCCAACAGGGCCCACATGACTTTTGGCGCTTCATCTCCTAGGGTTAGGTTTTTGGATTTATAGGGTTTTGGAATTCATGTTTATTGTAAAAATTCCTTCAGAGACTCATTGTATTCATCTTCTTGCGAATGAGCATAATTGTCACATCTCTTCTCAGAGATAAGTTGCCACCATTCTAGCAAGTTTGTTTCAGCCTACATTTTACAATTTTAACATATTTCTTATTTAATAGAAGTCCAGTTTTACTGTATCGTTGTTGTTATTCACTGTGTCTCTCTGTCAATATTATAAATCTATGTTTTCATTTCGTTCTGCTCATAAATCCGAATCAATCCAACACTACAGAATCATGTGAAGTTAGTACTAAGTATAGCTACGGAACAAAAAGAAGACTAGGAACAACCCAACTTTCTAAAAATCTTTACGAAAATTGAAGAAGGAGAAATCCATCTTGACGAAGCTAAGCCACTAGAATGGATGGATGCGGAAATCAAAATGCAAGAATTTGACATATCTAATGATGATCGACCAAAAATGGTTTAGATAGGTGACTATTGGACTAACAAGCAAACAACCGACATAGTCAACCTACTAAAAGAGTATCAAGATGTTTTTGCACACGACTACAAGGACTTGAAAGGGCTTGTAGAGGAAATGGGAGAAATGAATATTGAAGTTATTCCAGGAGAAAAACCAAACAAAAAATGGTCGTACAAGTTAGTGCATAAATATTAACTGATCATCCAAAAAGATATCAAAGGAATGCTACAAGAAGTTATTATTTACCCTATCGACAAGGCAGAATGGGAAAGTCCCATGGTGGTGCAACCAAAGAAACATGATCCCAAAAAAGTAAGAATTTTTGTCGACTTCCGAGGACTTAACAAACAGACTATGACAGATCCATTCCCTACCCCCTTTGTCAATGAAATCATCAATGAAGTCATTGGTCACAAATGTTATTCATTCATCGATGGGTTATCAAGATATAACCAGGTGCCAATAGCAAAATAAGATCAGGAAAAAATAACATTTGTGTTGGAATTTGGATATTTCACCTACAAAGTAATGCCATTTGGACTGAAGAACGCACCAACATTTTTTTCAAGAATAGTGGTTAAAGAATTTCAAGAGTATATCTATAAAACTATGGTGGTATACTTCGACGACTGGACAATATATAGTCTATTCAAAAATCACATATGATGGATTTGAATTATGTAAGAATGTTGCAGATAAATTCAACTTTCATTAAATATCAATAAATTTATATTTGCCACACCTATTGGAATCCTGCTAGGACATGTAGTATGTAAATATGGGGTAAAGGTCGACATGGCTAAGATTAATATTATCCTTGATCTAAAACTGCTTGTGAATAAAAAAAAATCAAAATTTTACTGGAACACACTGGATATTATAGGAAGTTTATACGCCAATATTCGGACATCACCTTCCCAATTGACGAGATCTTACGAAAATACATCGAGTTTAAATGGAGCCAATACTGCTAGGAATCTTTCAAAATCCTAAAGAAGAACTTGGTCGAAGCACCCATTTTAAAATTTCCAGATTGGTCGAGAAAATTTCATGTCCATGTTGATGCATCCAACATAGTTTTCGAGTCGGTATTAGCACAACCTTATGATGACACAATGGTTCATCCAAATCCCTATGTGAGTTGAAAACTAAATAAGCTAGAAAGAAACTATTCGACTACGAAAAGGGAAGCCCTATCAATGATCTTTTCTCTACAAAAGTTCTGTCATTATTTACTTGCAAATCCCTTTACATTCTTCACAAATGATCAAGCACTTACATAATTGGTCAATAAACCAATTCATCAAGGCAATATTTGTCTATGGTTACTCTTATTTCAAGAATTTGAATTCGACATAATCATACGACCAGGGAAAAATAATGTCTAGCCTGACCACCTATCATGACTAGAAATAGGAGAAGACCCGACAGGCATCGACGATGATCTTCCTGATGCACATTTATTTCAAGTCGAAGCTGCACCTAAGGAATTAGAATATATCACCAATTTCCTAGAAGAGGGAAAGGCCCCATATAACCTGCCAACAAACAAAAAGAAAGTTCTATCCCTAAAAGTTGCACCTTTCACAATCATCAATGGATATTTATACAAAATGGGAATGGATGATGTTTTAAGAATATGTGTGCCAAAACACAAAAGGGAGGATATAATCAATGAAGCCCATGCAGGAGCAGCTGGGGGACATTTTCAATCCGACACAACAACCAGAAAGATACTACAAGCAGTCATATCATGGTTGACTCTGCATAAAGACTGTCGAGATCAAGTAAGAAAATGTGGTAGTTGTCAGAGGCTCGAACGAATTCTATGGAAAAATGAAATGCCATTAAGATCAATAAACCCCAATCAAACATTCAAAATCTAGGCTATTGACTTTGTTTATCCATTTCCAGAGAAGGCAAGAAGAACTGGTGCCAAGTATATCATTACTATAGTCGAGTACATCACTAAGTGGGTAGAAGTTGAGCCAATTGAATCTTGTACTAAAGAGATAGAAAAAAAAATCATCTATGAGAATATAATTACAAGGTTTGGTTGTCCTTTGATACTAATAAGTGACTAGGCAACTCACTTCTTGAACGAAACAAATAAAGTCCTACTAGAAAAAAATTAATTGACCATAGAAAAACAACAACTTATCACCCACAAGAAAATGGCACAGTCGAATCATTTAACAAAACGTTACACAAAGGACTTACAAATATTTGCGACATAAACAAAGATGACTAGGATGACAAGATTCCTTCAATCCTCTAGGAATATAGATCATCATACAAACGATCGACTGGGAAGACTCTGTTCAAACTCGTCTATGGAAAAGAAGTTGTTTTTCCTTTATGATTTTGGTCCAATTCTGATAGGGTTGCAGGTGTAGCCAAATTTGATGAGAACAAAAGTAGGAATGAATGTCTATACCAACTAAACAAGCTAGAAGAAGAATGGTTAGTATTGATCCATCGCCAAGAGGTTCAGAAGCAACAACAAAAAGTGTGGCACGATCGACACATAAATAAAAAGGACATAAAATATAGAGATTTAGTCTTATTATATGAACGCTGCATAAAAGGAAAACCTAGAAAATTACAAACAACATGGTTTGGGCCTTATGTTGTAGAAGATATTTGGCCGAATGGAATGGTCCAACTATGAACATTATTGGGGAAACCATTTAAGAAATTAATTAATTGTGCACGTCTAAAAAATTACCATGTATAAAATAAAAGAACCATGTTGGAAACAATTAGCAGGGAGTTGCCAACAGGAACAGACTAAATCGATTAATCATACTTATAAGAAATAAACCTTGCTTAAAATTAATAAACTAAAAAATAGTTAGACAAATTCATGTATGGGAAACTAAAAAGGTAAAGTATTTAAAGGATAGACATAACACTAAAGAAAAGCAGCAATAAAGTAAAATGGAGAGAGAAAGCATCCCTTGGTCGAGCCCAAGACAAATCAATAGAAGATATTCTCAACATTCCACCCCATCGACTGACTTATGACAAATACTCATAAGAAGAGAATCAAGTGAAAGGAGAAACCCGGGAGCAAGCAAGCGTGGTTCAAGCGAGCATAGATCAGGCAAGCGTAGATTGAGTGAGCATACAACAAGAGAGAATGAATAAAATTGGAATGTAAAAAGATGATGTCATTCATACATAGTTAAAATGAACGAGCAAACAAGTCATCAACGACATCGACTAAGTGATTCCAATAATGAAGACAACTCAAGAATACTAGTCTGTCGGTCGATGTATCGACCACGAATAAAAAGAGGAGACTTTGTTGGTCAATCCCATGATAACATCAACCGAGGAAACACTGACAGTGGCAAAGAAAGTGCATTTAATTTTGAACAGATAAGAGTCGACGACAACATTAATTACCGACCACATGGAAGTGACCATTATGCATCCGATCATGCAACCGTCAATTACACCGATATGTGTAAAAATAAACAACAACATCTTTCAATTAATGACCAGCGAGACATAAAATAATGCCAACCAACCAACGATTTAAACTTCCACTCGCTCGACCCACTCATACCACCAATATTTATGATGGAAAAGAGCGAAATATGAGAACAGTTGGACGCCTCGAACCCGACTCTCTCACCACTAGATATAAATATGGAAGAAGCTTATGAATTTTCCTCATTGTTATTTTCACCACCATAGCTAAGTATAGAGTAGAGATCATGGTCAAACGAACCTGAAAATTTACCAGCCTTGCTCAAAACCAGTAACCAGGATTTGAAAATGTCGAGGATGAGAAGTCAAGTCGGTAGCTCAACAGAAGGATCAAGAGCGAGGGAAGTTTTTAACAAAGCGACCGTGACGTCATTGCAAATCTGGATGTATAATATCTGGTTGTCAAATATGGAGGAATCAGATTGGAGTAAACACTGGATAAACTTCACAGAATGGGAAATGCAGGAAGGTAGTTGGAAAGAAGAAACTGAATTCCTAGAAAAAGAAGGAATTCAACATATCCTTGGCGCCCTGCAAGTAGCATACATGGGTCAATGGAAAGAAGAAGTAGAAAAATTCATTGTTAGCTGGTATCATCAAGGATACCTCTGGTTGGACTAGCCAATAGAAATAATTGACGGACTCCTATACTGAATCTTGGGCATCCCAAGGACGGGGGCCAAGGTACATAAGTCAGCCAACACCAATGACTGGATGCATTTTTTGATGGGGTCGACAACGAAACAAATCTCTAAGGGGTTTCTTATCATCAAAATTACCGACCTAATAGCCCTATATACTACCATAATAATTTATTTTTGCTTCACACCAGCAGGTCAGGCATTCGACGTAAAGATGACAATGGTCGAAGCAATAGCTCAAGTATATTCAAATCCATAAAGGTTCAATTGGGTGGAACACTTGGTTGACATGATCAAAACCAATTGTAAGGAAGTTCAATATGCAGGCAAGACCATCAAATTTCCTTCACTACTAAACTACCTAGCAATGGAACAATATGGGCCTATCGAAGAAGCAACATTCACATCGAAGAAAACCCCAACAATGGAAAAGTACAGAGTCTTCTCCTCTAATCAATTAGATACATCAAACTCACTTCCACTAGAAGAGATATTCTGACAGTGGGTCGTAGGATTGAAATATAGTACCCACAAATGAAGGGTCAAACAAGTAATCCATCGAGCACTTCCATATCCCTGTCATATTCAACTTGAACTCGACTGCAAAAATCTATGGTGTGGATTCGCGTCAGCACCAGAACCAAAAGCACTGCACTACCAACCAATAGTGGAAGAAATCTTCACAAAGCTAGAAAGACAAATTAACCAAAAATTAGAAATTCCACCTAAAGCACAACAAACTGGGTACCTGTAATATTTCCATTGACCGACAGGGAGCAAGAAGAAGAAACAGAAGAATCTCTTTAAACAGTTCCTTTTGTCGAAGACTTATAAGCTCTAATGGTCGTACCTGCAAATCCTTCCCCAAGAAAAAGAAAGCAACCGATCAACAAGAACAAGGGGAAGAAGGTTGTTGAGACAGAAGCACTCAAGATCGACACCGAGGAGATTTGGATAGAAACATTCCAGTTGGAGGTGGGCATCAACTTCAACGACCCCATTATCCAAGAGAAAATGACAAGTATTACCACCACAATCGCTAAGAAGCTAAAGCAAACCCGAAAAGACATTGTTGTCTTGAAGAAGATATATAGTTCCTAGGTCGAACAAGAAATGAAGGAGCCCTTCCAGAAAGCTAAAGAACAAAAGCAGCAGGTCAAAAACATCAAAATCACTCTTAGGAAAAATGAGACAAGTGGGACAAAAAGGCAGAAAAACCTAGAGAGCACAACTACTTATGTTAGCCCAACAAAGATCATTGTAAACACAACAGAATGGGAAATAAGTCCAAGAGTAACACCAAGTAAGAAAAGGACCTCTGATGTGGCAATTGACTTGACCAGGGAATCACCTCCAACAGAACCGGTTTCGATTGAAGAATAACTATCATCAAAGAAAAAGAAGAGGCATCTCATAATCAATGAATCATCTAAAGCAATAGAGTCAAATCAACTGGTTGAGGTGAATGATTTTGAGATAGAAACTCTCAACATGGAGCAAGAGGAGTCGTTCGAGGAAATCGACACGGAATTGATACAGCAGCAGTTGACTAGAAAACCAACGTCACCACAACATCCATTCGAATCAATACAAGTCGACGAGTCGACCATCCTGACCCAAAAGTAGACAGTCCATCCATTTGAGGCATTGGATGAGTAGGAATAAGTATTAAGGATAGCTGAGACACATCGGGTTGAGGTTGACTAGAGTACCAAGGAATCACAGCCAAAAAGCAACATCCCTAGCATACAAACGAAGAGCATTGAAAGTTTGCAGCATGAGAGGCCTTTACCTGAGGAAAATCCTATTGATCCTGATCCAATTATCAAAGAAGGGCCAACCCAAGATCCCCATGACAAATAGGATATGGAGGTGCAAAACAATCAACAAGAGAAAACAAAAAAAGATCAAACGGATGAACAGGGCATTCTGATGACACAACAGACAATGTCAAATGAGGGCCAGCCATCAAAATTTGCAGACAAAAGAAGGAAAAAGAAGACTCCCATGATCACTATTAAAACTATTGGAACAACTACTCCATCAGGTCCCATGGTTGAGGCCTCATTCAACCCAACCACTATTTCTAACAAACACTTATTCAACTTACATGAAGCCATTTCAAAAGATTCATCAAGGAGATGGAAGAAGGTGATCAAAGAAGGAAGTCGAGTCGAGAGACTAAAGTGAGAGAAAAAGAACATCTTGGAGGGATGCAGAGAAGTAGTCAAGTTGCACGAGAGGATAGATCAGTTACTAGAAGTACATAACCCCTTAGAAGGATTTAAATATCTTATCGATAGAATGATCAAGACCAGTATGGAATACCAAAAAAAAGTAGTGGCTCTGAAAAAAGAAAAAGAAGAATTCAAACAACAATATGACTTAGTTTCCAAGGAAGTTCAAACAGCTCAAGAGAAGATGGAAACAGCCTTAGAAATAGAACGAAATAATCTGAAAGGATTCAAGCAGAACCTCGATAATCTGACCAAACAAGATAGCATACAAAATTATGTGGTTAGTGAGTGGGCAACTCAGTTTGTAGAGGAATTTAGCAAAAGTCGGATACAAAAGGTTGTAGTCGAAAGTACAGATAGAGCAAGAAACTCAGCCACTGATATCAAAATTAAAGAATCCCTCACCAAACAACTGGCAAAAGAAAAATAAATGGAGATGCAACTTTCCCAACAAGAACAGGAATGGAAAAATGAAGGACACAAATTGCAATTGGAAACTGAGCAAGTAGCCAGTCATCTCAGCCAGCTCAAATATAAAATGTAGGTTGCAGAAAAAAAAATCGAACAAGATTCGGGTACGTTCCAAACATCAATTATAACAGAGAAAGACAACTTTATTACCCAATCCAAAGTACTAAATCTCCAACAACAACATGCAATTGGCACATGGTGTGACTTCATCCAACAAATAAAGCAGTCATCCCCTAGCATTATTCAAACTGCCTTTAAATTCATTACCGAAAGGGAAAAGAGCAAGGAAGCCGACGACACCAGTGGTGGAAATCCAGGAATAACATAATAGTAAAAAATAATACTTTAAGTTGGTTGACCATATAAATACTTTGTCTCCTCTTCTTATGTGATGCTCTTTCTCTCTTCATCTTCTACTTCTCCATATTGTAATTTTATAATCAAAGTATGGAAAATTATTTTGTATAACCCCCACTTGCTTGGGATGAGCGAGGAATTAAGGTGGGGGGAGATGTTGTAGGGGCTAGTCGACTCTATCAACTAGACCCTATGGTCAACTTAGAACTAGTCAGTGAACTGACGTAGTCAGAACTAGAGGATGGTCGGAGTACCTATTAACTGACTGACCCAGGTAGTTAAGTAGTTACAACTGCCTGAAAGAGGTATAAATAAAGAAGCACATGAAGGCTCAATTAGCTTCATGTGAGAGGTTTTATGTAATTGTGTTGTATTTTTCTATCATATAATAAAAGGATTTTTCTTTGGGATCTCATTACTTGTGTATGTTTATATCTATGTCTATGTGTATGCATGTATCTCTATGATGTCTATGTAAGGATCTACCAGTAACTCTCCCTACTTTTCCCTAGATTACAACATAACCTAACTTTTGGATCACATTGCTAGATAATTGATCAGTGCTCAATAATATATCTTCTAGGTGTCTTAGCTCTTGATAGTAGAATGAATACCTTGGAGATTAAGCCAATTGCTTCTAGATCTTAGGACACCGACTCTTGTGAAAAATCATCTTGAATGACAAATTAAGGATTGTCAATTTTCCTAGGTACCATCTATGTCCATCTTGTTGAATATCTCAAACAAAATATCTTTACAAGTCATCTACATTCATTGGCTAATGTAACTTCTTTGGAGATAGTAGAACTCAGAAAAAGTGCATTCAATGGGCCTATCAATCCTAATTTGGGGGATATTCCTAAGATATCGGCACTAAGACTAAGCATAAACAATTTATTATATAACATGCATGCCATTTTAAGGTCCGCTTTGATAGAGCTTCATGTGAGTGAAAACCTGTTTGGAGGGTAGATACCACGAGAGTTCTTCAACTAGCCTGGTTTGACTTTGCTAGATATGTTTTACAAGATATTTAGTAGAAGAATCATGTGGAAATTGAGAAACGTATGATCTTTACAACATCTGAATCTAGCTGAGAACAATTTATACCTAAACCCTTTTCCAAATATAAGTTATTTGTGGTAGATTGAATATTTGAATATCTATGCATGTCATCTTAGTGGATCCATTCCTGCAAAAATATTCAACCTTACGAATCTGAGAGTCTTGAATGTCTCGTAAAACCTTTTAACTGGCCACATTCCTCCTCCTGCAGTTGGTAAACTAAATGTCCTTACTTGGATCTCCTAGTAAAAAATTTGATTGGTAATATCCCCATTTAACTATTAATGCATTTAGAGACCATGACATATTTTAATTTTTCTTATAATAGTCTAACGATATGCATGTACAATGATCTCACAAGATTTCCAATAGCATTTAGAGGTGCGTCATATTCATGCTCTATAGTTGTAAATCCACATGTTGTTGAAGGAAAACAACACACTAGAGTCCATCTCAGTTTGGCACTAGGAAGTTCCTTGGGATGTCTTCTAGCACGTTTGATTGTTATAGCGTTTGCATGCATACGAAAATAAAAATGGTTTGTAAATAAGAGGTCCTTGAGAGAAGGGAAACATATGTCTAGTCCTTTTTCATTTGGGTCAGATTCATTTACATGGCTTGTAGATGTTGACAAGAAGGAATATATGGACATGTATATAGGATTATTTTGGAAGGTGGTGTCCATGTGGTCATTAATATCCTGGTTCATGAAATAATACTCAATGATAAGGAGTCAGAAGTAGAATTTGAATTTTGGCATAAGATAAAATTGTTGATTAAGGTTGGTTGTCATTGATGTCAACCCTTGAAGAAATCTTGGTAGCACAAAGGTTTGGGTAATGGACCTAAGTTTGTTTGATGTAAAGATGACTCATTATTTTCTTGTCATGGTTATTAATTATTACAAATGGATGAACTCCAAAGTGGTCCCCTTATGGTGAAATCCCTCATGGGAAGACGCTTTGTGGATTGAGCTATCCTAGAAGTATGGTTAGAGAACTCATGCTTATTTGTGGAATAATGAGATGAAGGTCAGTGAATTTGTCAGTGAAAATATTCTAGATGGATAGTGCTTGTCATTCCATTTTTGGTGGTATGTGGAACGTCACATAACTCTTCACGGTTTGAGAGTATTGGCCTTACGAAGTTGGAGGACCCTCATATGTCATCTAGAAGCCCCAAAAGGTCAAAGTAGTCAAAGTGGTTTAAGATATTTTAGAAGGTAAATAATAAAGTAAAGTGATGAGTGTACTATAATTCAAAGTGAATACAAAATA
>ML788685.1:374893-386836 GCA_009831015.1 Picea engelmannii | reverse complement strand
TATATACCAAGGAGACATTTTCATTTTGAATCATCTTGTACTTGAACATTTAAGTGGGGTAAAAGGAGGTTTCCCCCTCGAAGAGGCTTATTATCTGAAATTATCTCTTTTTCAAGGCGTTAAGTACTTTTCCTGAGGTTTTTATATGCTATATTGATGTTTGGTTCTTAACAATTGCACCCATGGTTGTACAAATGCAAAAATATATACAAGAAAGAACAAAACCGTTAGTCCCAGACAATTATATCTTGGGCAGTTAAACCACCAAAAACTAAAATTTGACTTCTAGTTAACCTACAGTTAACTAGGATTACATTAGTCTCGAAGGATTAGTCCAAAATTCTCCCCTTAATCTGAAGGGACATTCTTCATGCCAAGCAACATTTGGAATCTTTCAAATTTTTCATGTCACAAAGCTTTGGTAAAAATATCTAAAATTTGTTCTGAAGTGGAATAATGTCTCAGATGAATGGTTTTGGTCTCAACATGATGTCGAATCAAGTGATATTTAGTTTTGATATGCTTGGTTCGATAATGAAATATGGGATTCTTGGCCAATTGAATTGTTGATGTGTTATCAACAAGTAGAGGTGTTGAAGTCAATTGTTTCTTCTGCAAGTCTTCAAGAATTTTTCTAAGCCACACAATTTATTTTGTGGCTTGAGTTGTTGCTACATATTCTGCTCCAGTTGTAGAATCAGCAAGAACTGATTGTTTCCTTGATATCCAAGTGACAGTTGTTGATCCAAGATACATCAAATAACCTGAAGTAGACACCCCACGTTCTTTGTCTCTATCAAAGTCAGAATCAGAATATCCAATAAGATGAAAGTCTGATACCTTTGAGTATTTCAGACCAAAAGTATGAGTTCCTTTTAAATATTTGAGCACTCTTTTCGCTGCTACCCAGTGTCCTTCATAGGGTTGATGCATAAATCTGGAAAGAATTCCTACTGCAAAGGTAATATCAGGACAATTAGTAGTGAGATAAATCAAACCACCAACAAGCTGTCGATACTTGGTTGCATATTCAAAATCATTTCCTTCATTGGAAGAAATCTTCATATTTTGCTCCATTGGAGTAGAAACAGGATTACAGTCTTGCATTCCAAATCTACACAATAACTCTCCAATATATTTCTTTTGAGAAATAAAAATGAAATTAGGATTTTGAGTGACCTCAATTCCTAAGTAATAATGAAGCAGGCCCAAATCCAAATCAGTCATATCAATAACCTTTTTTAGTTCTTTCTTAATGGATGCTATATAATCATCATTATTTCCCATGATCAACAAATCATTAGCATATACAACTAGATATACAATTGATTTACCAAATTTCTTCACAAATAGAGTTGCATCATCTAGATTGAAGTGCTTGTAGTTCAATTTCAGAAGGCGCTCAGTTAATTTTTCATACCAAGCATGAGGTGCTTGCTTCAAACCATATAAATATTTTACCAATTTACATACCTTCTACTCCTGACCTTTGACAGTAAAACCTTCAGGTTGAGTCATGTAAACATATTCTTTCAATTCTCCATTCAAGAAGACGGTCTTAACATCCATATGATGAATCCCAACCTTTATGTGTTGCTAAAGAGGATAGAGTTCGAATAGTGCCTCATTTTGTTGTAGGAGCAAAAGTTTTTGTGTAGTCAATACCTTCTTTCTGAGCATATCCTTTCGCTACAAGTCTTGATTTGTGTTTATCAAGAGATCCATCAACTTTATACTTGTTCTTATATACCCACTTGTAGCCAATAGGTTTGATTCTGAATGGAGGGTCCACCAACCTCCAAGTTCCATTTCTTATGAGATCATCATACTCTCTTTGCATTTCACTTCTCTATGCATAATTGGTTGTTTCTTCTTGAAAATAAGTAGGTTCATCAACAATAGATAAGTTTAATTCACAATCATAAGAACTATCAGAATTGTTACCTGAGATTGAAGTAACATCGCCTGCATTTTCTTCACTCTGTCTAGCAGAACTTCTTGTCTTTGTTTTTACAAATTCATCTCCATGAGAAACAAGTGTGACAAACTCATCATACTTTCTTGGAAATGTCATGATCCGTGTTGATCTATGTATTGGTTGTTACAATGATTGCTCAGTTTCAAGAGTCTTTGAAATAGATTGAAGAACATATTCTTCAAGAATTGATTCTGATTCTTCAGAATCTCTACTGTCATTCAAACTATCCTCATTCTCTAATGGAGAATCAGAAGAAGAGGAAGTTGTGGAAGGAAATTGAAATTCCAAAGATTGATCTAGAACAGGAATCCCCCCTTCAAGATTTGGAAGATCATTATCCCATTCATGATATAATGTTTTAGAATGAAATCTATCAAGACGAGCAAGTTGTTTATCAACGGTGATTGGAGCTTTGTCAAATTCAAGAAATATAACATCTCTAGAAAGAATAATCTTTTTGTTTTCTTCATCATACAATCTATAATCTTTTGAAGCATTAGAATATCCCAGAAAAATACACTTTCTACTTCTTACTTCCAATTTATTTCGTTGTTGTTCAGGTGTCAAAGCATAAAAGGTGGAGCCAGAAATTCTTAAATGCTTGATAATAGGAAGATGGCCATGCCACATTTCATAAGGAGATTGGTTGTGAAGTGTAGCTGAAAGAATTATATTTTTTATCTAGACAACACAAAGCACTGCCTCTCCCCAAAACATTAATTCAACATTTAAAAAAAAAATCATTGATCTGACCGTATTCAACAAAGTCATATTCATCTATTCTGCCATACCATTTTGTTGTGGATTATAAGGAACGGTGGTTTGATGTTTAATACCATTGTTCTGTAAATATTTTTCAAAATCCTTAGATGTGTATTCACCACCAGTATCAGATCTAAGGGTTCCAATATTGAGTTGAGTTTCATTTTTAATCCACAAATGAAATTTTTTTAATGTATCAAAAGCTTGATATTTTTATTTTGATAAATAAACCCAGCACATCCTCGTATAGTCATCAATAAAAGTCATTAAATATTAGATTTATCTTTAACTGGGAAAGATAAATAACATCATTGAGGATATAATCAGCAAATCCTGGTAATTTAAGTCTTATTTATTGGAGCTTATCAAATTCAATACAAGAAAGTTGTTTATCAACAATGATTGGAGCTTTGTCAAATTCAAGAAATATAACATCTCTAGAAAGAACACATTTTTTGTTTTCTTCATCATACAATCTATAAGCTTTTGAAGTATTAGAATATCCCATAAAAATACACTTTCTACTTCTTACTTCCAATTTATTTCGTTGTTGTTCAGGTTAAAATCATAACAGGTGGAGACGAAAATTCTTAAATGCTTGACAGTAGGAAGATGGCCATGCCACATTTCATAAGGAGATTGGTTGTGAAGTGTAGTTGAAGGACTTCTATTTTTTATGTAGACAACACAAAGAATTGCCTCTCCCCAAAACATTAACTTAACATTCTTAAAAAACATCATTGATCTTACCATATTCAACAAAGTCCTATTCATACGTTCTACCACACCATTTTGTTGTGGATTATAAGGATCAGTGGTTTGATGTTTAATACCATTGTTCTATAAATATTTTTCAAAATCCTTAGATGTGTATTCACAACCATTATCATATCTAAGGAGTTTCATTTTTAATCCACAAATGAAAAAAAATCAATGCATCAAAAGCTTGAGATTTTTCTTTTAACAAATAATCTCAACACATCCTTGTATAGTCATCGATAATAGTCATTAAATATTAGATTTCTCTTTAACTGAGCAAGATAAATAACATCATTGAGGATATAATTAGAAAATCCTCGTAATTTAAGTCTTATTGATTCAATTCCTGAAGTTTTAAACTGAGACTTGTCTACAAAGTAAACTACTCCATTAACTTGATCACTAAATGTCTCAAAGAAGTCTTTTATAAATGTCATATGGCATGTGGCTCCAATATCTAACAACCAAGTGTCATTCCAAGAAGAAAATGAAGTACTAAAAACTTCTTCAATGCCAAGATTACAATGTGCTACAACATAATGTGCATATTCAGGTGGATTATCTTTGTCTAGTGGTTTCTTATCTTTGTCTCTAGTTTTTTCTTTCTTGTCATGAATCGTTTCCCAAGGAGTTCTGCAATTATTGGAAGTATGACCCGCTTTTCCACATCTATGGCACTGTAGAATTTGCTTGTGTTGGTGTTGTTGTTGAGAATGTTGTTTGTCACCTTAATAATTTTTACCTCCCTTGCCTCTAAATTGTTTTCTGCCACGACCTTTATTGCTAGTGTCATGTCTAGCATATTCATCATTGATACATTTCCCTTGTTGTGCAAGACACAATGTCTTATAATTTGGAAGTTTCTCCTTCCTCCCAAAGTCTTTTTCTCTCTCTGCAATTTTCTCTACAAGTTTATCAAAGGTCATGTTTTTTATCTTTTCACTAGCTTGAAGAGATTCAAGATAGTGTGAATAGGTGGGCTAAAGAGCTTTAATAAAAACAATTAACTGTAAATCAACCTTTACACCAATGGCTTCAATATCATGATAGAGAGCTTCAATTTCAGAGGCTAGTTTCATTGGATCAGTATGATTCATCTCTAAATTAAATAACTTCATTAACAGTTAAATAATCTCAAGTTCTAAATGAGAATCATAAAGATCTTTGAACTTATTTAAAGAGGCAAAATCAATTTTACAGGAAATTATATGCATGCTTACGTCTTCACTGAAAGAGGCAGCAATTAGAACATATGCCTTTTTGTCTTTACTCTTCCAGATTGCAAGCCCCTTATCGTTTTTGGTTCTGGTGGCTCACTATCATCTATGCTATCATCATTGTTGTCATCTTTGGCTTCATTTTTAGTTTCACAAATATCATCCCACATATCATTAAAAATAAAAGTATTTTTTACTTTTCTAAACCATTCCTGATAATTTTGCTTTTAGGAAAGCACAATTCCAACTATTGAAACTAATGAATGCATTTTAGTTTACTATTTAACAATCAACCTTTCATGCACTAACTTAACATGAAATAATTTTTTTTGTACATCAAATTTTGGTTGCTCTCCTTTAAAAGACAGATCCTTGAATTCCCCTTTGAATAAACTATTTTTAAAATTTTAATCTCTCCTTAAAAAACATATAAAATCCTCTTAATAAAACCCACTTATTACTCCAAAAGTCTGTAAAGGAAAAGATTTAAAAAATTCACCATTCTATAATATTTAAGATTTTACCAAGTAAGCTCACGTAGTGGAGGAGCAATTTGCAGCCCTATTCCGCATTTTGTATTATGTTCACTGCAACAGTAAATTGGGAGCCCAGAGAAGGTAGGTTCGTGTGAAGAATCTATGCATGAATTTGCCTCACGAATCCATTGATAATCTGCTTGATCAATGGAAACAATTGATCCATTCAAACTCTATCTGTTGAACAGCAAACAGAACTGAACAACGCTCTATGGCTCTCACCCATCATGATCATGGAGTTTTATATGCTCAACCCCTCAACCCGATTATGATACCAATGTAACAGGTTAATGAGAAAACCAAGGGCTATCTACCATATAGCACTCCAATCATTAGTGTGTTGTTGTATGCTCCAACCATACGGAAATTGTCAGTGCATGCCATGCATTCATCCTCCATCCAGGAGCATATGATGCCAACTACTAGATATTAAGTGATTTTCTCCTATGAGTTAGGGTACATCGGATTAATGACTGCATTGACATGCTAAGACCTCTCATAAACATCCCACAACTGCCACCGTGTGACCATGCTCAAATTCAAAATTCAAAGTGTGCACGTTTTATTGGAAAGAATTGAAATTTTGAAATTTGAAATTTAAACAAGTGCGTGCTTCATTGGAAAGAAAGGTGCAATGAGACATAGAGTTTATGAACAACCTCATACAGTGTCTCTCTTTTTGAGTGAAAGTTCGAATCAGAGCAGTGGTAATGGCGAGAGAGTTAGGATTTTCTCGGGTTCCAACAAGCTATGGGAAACACCAAATTATCAGGACCTTATTGCAATCACAACGGGAGAAACACCAAATTATCAGGACCCTATTGCAATCACAACGGGATGGATTTAGGTTCTCAATACACCATCCATTGAATTTTTATAACATGCTCTGGTTGGGTTTTGTCGTACATCTCTTGATCTCTGGTTCCCTATTAACGTCCGTCATGTTCGATTGTAGTGCATTGCATGGCCATCCATATAATATCCTCATTCACTTTTGTCTTTCTTTGTCTAGTCCCCCACTGCAGCAGAGTAGACTTGTACATGATATCAACATTTTTCGAACGTTCCACTGTTTCATCCAATTTTCCAGCAATAAAATTGTGGAGGTTTGCCATATTTGGGATTGCAGATGTTACTTCCACACGTATAAGGTAAAAGGTCAAGATCATCATACCACTGCCACCCTCGAGTTGTGGCCTTACAAATTCCCTTTGCTCTGCCTGACACTGTACACGAATATTGCTAGTTGTTCTCTTCTCTCTCTCCAGCGTGATACTCGATAATTGAAATTCAAGCAAAACTAGCTAAGTTATAGGCCCAACTCAATGTTAGTCTAAAAGTTTTTCTTTCGGATGTAAGTTTTTCGATTAATTGTTAACTTTAAAGTATTTGATTGGAGTTGAATTCTAGACCTAGCTCTATCTAAAATGTGAAAATATTTAGAGAGAACCAAATGCCAATCAAAAAGTTTTACTAATCTGCAAGTTGACTTCTGAGTACAAAATTTTCGATTAAACTGCCAAGTTTAAAGTGTATAGTTAAACTCATTTTCGAGTAAATTGCCAAGTTTAAAGTGTAAATTTAAATTCAATCGGATAATCGGCTTGACAATGAAGTACCATAAATCAAGTACAGGTGTAAAACTGAGTTAAATTTTAAATTTTGGAAAATTGGTTTTGGGTTGCAAGTAGCCAAGTCCACTCAAATCAAGTACAAGTTTATAGATTGAATTCCAAGTTAAACTTACACTTAAAAATTGATCATTGCTTCAAATCATTAAATTATTTCTTAATTAAATTCTAAAGCTAACTTCCAAATGTAAGTTATCCAAAAAAAACTAGGAACCACAAAATAGAACTCTCACCAATTTCATAGTAAACCACAATCCCTCAAAAAAAAACCAAAAAGAAACGTAGTAACTTTATTTTAACAAGGCACTGGCAAGCCCGGATTAAATTAAGCACTAATTAAATTAAGCTAAGCTATGTCAATAAAGTAGCTCACAAGCAGACGAAGTTGGGTGTAAGCTATTTCTTCTACGAAATGGATTTCCCTGCGATCGCCCCTATCCCATCTCCGGCTGTCAGACATTACCTTGACGATCAGACCCATCTCTTGTTTTTTTCCATCGTTTTCATCCTCCGTTTCCTTTGTTTCTTCTCGTCTTGCCGTAAATCTCTTTGTCGTTTCTTCTCGTCTTGTCGTTTATTATATTATATATAATTATTAATTTTTTATAGGACTATGTTGAACCATGTGAGGCTTGTGTGAATGTTTTATCAATGTCTTCAATGAGAGTACAAGGAGATTTGTTCTTTGACATATGTTCCTTGAATTGTGGAGTGATAATATATGAATTTGCATAGTTGTGAATGTTTCTAAGTGAATTAAATTCTATGTAATAATATTGAGAATCTCGAAATTAGAAGTAAATCCTTATGTGAAGAGAGGATGGTCTTTACGAGACTCTCAAGTACATGAACAAGGGAAAAAATGAGTCAAATTCATTAAGTGGAAGGAAATAGATCTTAGTAATGAAAAAAATTGTGTGTGTGTGTGTGTTGGTTTACACTAACCAAGTGCTATAGGTTATGAAAAGTCATAGAAGTGGGTACAAACCCACAAGACCTAGAAGTTAGAACTCTTACATTGATGAGATCACATATATGATGTAGACACATTCCTAGGGTTTTATAAATCCTACAACCCCCCCCCAACACATCACTTCATGCCCCCTAAAACAAATTCAGTTATATTTTTGTTTGTTTGAAGCTAGCACACGACAATTTCCATATTTTTATAGTAACATGGGCTTAGTATTTTGACCAGTGGGGCTTCAATTCTTGGAGTTGGAGTTTGAATTTTTATATGTTTTAGAGGACATCTTCCTCTACCTTTCCTCCAAATTTCATCAAAAACATGTGCATATATGCATTTTGACTTCTGTATATGCACATATACAGAAGACAAAATATGCATATACGGAAGCTCTATTCCGTATATGCACATTTTTCCTTCCGTATATGCGCATTTTGTGTTCCATATATGCGCATTTATGGAAGCCAAAATGCGCATATACGGAAGCTCTATATCTGTATATAGAGCTTCCGTATATGCGCATTTTGGCTTCCTTAAATGCACACATACCGAAGTCAAAATGCATATATATGAAAGCTCTCTTCTGTATATGCGCATATACGGAAGCCAAAATGCGCATATATGGAAGCTCTCTTCCATATATGCACATTTTGGCTTCTGTAAATGAACATATACAGAAGCAAAAATGCACATATAAGGAAGCTCTCTTCCATATATGCACATTTACGGAATCCAAAATGCACATATATGGAAGAGAGCTTCAGTATATGCACATTTTGGCTTCCGTATTTCGTATATGCACATTTTGGCTTCCATAAATGCGCATATACAAAAGACAAAATGCACATATATGAAAGATCTCTTTCGTATATGCACATTTTGTCTTCCGTATATGCGCATTTACGGAAGAAAAAAATGTTCGTTCAGGGAAGAGATCTTTTGTATATGTGCATTTTGGCTTCTGTATATGCACATTTATAGAAGCCAAAATGCGCATATATGGAAGAGAGCTTCTGTATATGCGCATTTTGGAAGAGAGCCTCTGTATATGTGCATATATGGAAGTGGTCAACTTCCATATATGTGCATATATAGAAGCGGCTCGATTCTGTATATGCCCATATCTGGAAGTGGTCGGCTTCCGTATATGCACATATACGAAAGTCGACCACTTTTGTATATGCACATATACAGAAGCCGATCACTTCCATATCTGTAAATATATGGAAGTGGTCGTGCATATATGGAAGTGATCGGCTTCCATATATGCGCATTTACAAAATTCGAATATGCACACCGGCTGGAAGCCGACTACTTCCATATATGCACGACTTTTGTATATGGAAGCCAATGTGCATATTCAACTTTTGTAAATGCACATATATGGAAGCCGACCACTTCCATGTATGGATGACCACTTCCATATATTTACAATATATGGAAGTGGTCGGCTTCTGTATATGTGCATATACAGAAGTGGTCAACTTTCATATATGTGCATATACAGAAGCCAACCACTTCCAGATATGGGCATATACTGAATTGAGTCGCTTCTGTATATGCGCATATACGGAAGCCGACCACTTCCATATATGCACATATACGAAATCTCTCTTCCAAAATGCACATATACAGAAGAGAGTATATGCGCATTTTGGCTTCTGTAAATGCGCATATACAGAAGCCAAAATGCACATTTACGGAAGCTCTCTTCCGTAAATGCACATTTTTGTCTTCCGTAAATGCACATATATGGAAGACAAAATGCACATATATGGAAGATAGCTTCTGTATGTGTGCATTTTCCGTATATGCACATTTTTTCTTTTGTATATACGCATTTACGAAAGCCAAAATGCGCATAAACGGAAGCCAAAATGCGCATATACAGAAGCTCTCTTCTGTATATGCACATTTTGGCTTCCGTAAATGCGCATATAAGGAAGAAAGCTTCCTTTTATGTGCATTTTGTCTTTCGAAAATATACATATACGGAAGAGATCTTCTGTATATGTGCATTTGGCTTCTATATATGTGCATTTACGGAATTCACCACACATAATACTATATCATACAATGGTAACCATTTGATTTAATATTTCACCATTAAAGTTAAAGGCATGGACTTGTAGTTAATGTTGGGCGTAGTTCTAGAGGTCACAGTTCCACAGGTCACAGTTCCATAGGTCATAGTTCCATAGGGCGTAGTTCCACAGGTCATAGTTCTAGAGGTCATAGTTCTAAAGGTCATAGTTCCAGAGGGCGTAGTTCTAGAGATCATAGTTCCAGAGGGCATAGTTCCACAGGTCATAGTTCTACAGGTCACAGTTCCACAATTCATAGTTCCAAAGGTCATAGTTACAGAGGGCGTAGTTCTAGAGGTCATAGTTCGAGAGGTCATATTTCCAGAGGGCGTAGCTCTAGAGGTCACAATTCCATGGATCATAGTTCCACAGGTCATAGTTCCATAGGTAGTTCTAGAGGGCGTAGCTCCAGAGGTCACAATTCCATAGGTCATAGTTCCATGGGTCATAGTTCCAAAGGGCGTAGTTCTAGAGGTCATAGTTCCCGAGGTCATAGTTCCAGAGGGTGTAGTTCCACAAGTCATAGTTCCACAAGTGAAACATATGCCTCCTCTTCAGGAGCATCCTCATAAATAGCCAAAAAAATATTATTTTCCTTACACATGTGCCTTCAAAAATATTTTTAATCACAGTTATAGAAAATACCCTTGAGTTTGCGTTCAACCATTTCTTTCTAGGCTAATTTCTTGATCTTGAAGGGAGTGGTAGGAGGGGCGGGATTGGTGGGTTTAGGGCGAGGAATAAAGGAGGATTTTCTGGTTGGGGAGGAGACAAGACTCCCGAAGGATGAAATCTCGAAGCGCCTTTGGATATAAGCGTCGAGTTATGACCCGAGGTCGCATGCAGGAGGGAACGATGGAGAGGCACTGCGCCAAAGGTCGAAAGCGCTCGTATTGGTCACAGAAGAAGATCTGTGTGGCCTCGAGGTGTCAATATTGACTTGCAGAAGTCGTGGGCACTGCTTGAAGCATTCATGGGTGTCAGGCCTCATCCTGATCTCAATGAAGGCAGTTATTGAAGATGGGGGCAGCAGTTGAGACCTCATCTCACCCCATAAATGGAAAACATGTAGAGAGTGATCGTGGAGATAGACTGTCCATCCGAAGCTTCCTGGTGGACTGTTTTTTCCTACAAATCACATAACTGAGTTGGGATTGCGTCTAATATGAGAATGCCTACGCAGTATGACAGAGAAGGCGTCGACTAGAAACTTTGAATACAGAAGCTCGATCACGCTCCTGGTGGTTGCAACATTTCTGAGTATATGTATGTAGTTTTGATTTTTTGTTAAGGGTCGAATGGTTGAGCTAGGCTCCCTGCTATTGTAACATTTTGAGGAAGAACTTTGGTTCTCTAGTTATGTACTTGATTTGAGACTTCTTCATTAATCTAAGTCAACTTTCTTACCCCATCTTTTTTCCTCCGATACTGAGAGAGTTCATGATTGACTGATTCACATGGATTGTTGTAACTGTATTATGATGAATGTTTGATTATAGTGTTGTTATAATTTCTTTCAGTTTCTTTGAAATTTGAATTCAAGAGGATCTTGTGTTTGAGTTTTTTCCTCCTTAGGCTTGTAGTGTACCAATTGCTCTGATACCAATTTGTAGTGTACCCTTCACTACCCAGGTTCACCCAACCTCACAGTTTACCATTCCTTACATGGAATTATAAGCAAATGCATTTAAACACAATTAAACACACTTAAATTACAGAGTGAAAATATATCTGGGTACTGCTATAATTAAACCAGTCATGGCATTCATCATCACTTCATTTACACATAGCGGAAAACATGATAATATAAACAACACAGTCATGCCAAACGTGTTAAATCATAATTCAATACTTATCTTTTAACAACTGGAGAAATCACCAACCAAGTGCAGGCCTTCCACGAACCTCCCAGCCTTAGACCACACTGTTCATCAGCTCAACAGTGGGTCACCCCCGAGCTGGGACCGAGCTCCACCCCAAGGCAAGGAATCTAGACTCAGGCTGAGGTT
>ML788685.1:318792-348110 GCA_009831015.1 Picea engelmannii | reverse complement strand
ATGCATGATACCCATTATTGTAGGCGAATTCTACCAAATGCAGGTAGTCTTCCCACCTTGATGGTTTATCCATCACATACATTCTCAGCATGTCTTCTATTACTCTGTTCACTCTCTCTGTCTGTCCATCAAACTCGGGATGATATGCTGTACTAAAGTTCAGATTCGTTTCGAATCCTTTGAACAGTCCTTTCCAGAATTTCGAAGTGAATTTCAGGTCCCTATCAGACACAATTGTCTTAGGAATTCCATGCAAGCGTGCAACTTCTTTTAAAAATATATCAGCTACATCAGCTTCCCTATGGGTGGTTTTTAGCGGAATAAAATGGGCAACTTTAGTAAGCTTGTCCACCACCACCATGATTGAATCATGCTGCTTACTTGTTCTAGGTAATCCGGTGATAAAATCCATTGTTACCATGTCCCATTTCCATTCAGGAATAGGTAAAGGCTGCAGCAACCCTACTGGGTGCCTATGCTCCGCCTTAACCTTCTGGCACTCCATACATCTGGTGATGTATTCAACGATTTCTTTCTTCAAACCCAACCAAAAATAATGGCTTATGACTGCTGCCACAGTCTTCTGATATCCAGGATGTCTAGCATAAGCCACGTTATGCATCTCCTTTAGAATTGCCAGCTTCAACTTTGAACATTGGGTACATACACTCTATTTTTATACAGAAGTAAACCATTAGTTCCCAAGGTGTAACTTTCCTTGGTCTGTGGTCTCTCACGCTGCTGTAGCTTTGCTACAAGATTTTTGTACTGCATATCAGCATTTGCAGCTTCCAAAATTCTGTCTTTCATCTCAGTCTGGTACATGCTAATGGCTGTAGCATGTAATTCGTGCACTTTTCTGCTGAGTGCATCAGCCACCTTATTTTATTTCCCTTTGATATGCTTGATATCAAAGTCATATTCGCACAGAAACTCCAGCCATCTGATTTGTTTGGCATTTAAGGTCGACTGATCAAATAAATACTTCAGACCGTTATGGTCTGTTCTCAACTCGAATCTCTTTCCCATGAGGTAATGTCTCCATTTCCTCAAGGCGTGGACGATTGCTGCCAACTCTAAATCGTGAGTGGCATAATTCTTCTCATGTTCCTTCAACTTTCGGGATTCATAAAAAACTACAAATCCCTCTTGGCTGAGAACTCCTCCCAGCCCCTCCTTACATGCATCTATGCACACTACGTAATCCTTATTTGGATCTGCAATCTTTAGGATTGGAGCACTGGTTAGCAGCTGCTTCAATCGCTGGAAGCTGCTCTCACATTCTTTAGTCCATTGGAACTTCTTCTCCTTCCTTTGCAAGGAAGTGATAGAATGAGCTATCTTTAAGAATCCAACTATAAACTTTCTATAGTAACCTGCCAGACCCATAAAAGATCTAACTTCTGCCACACTCCTTGGCGCTGACCATTCTCGAATGGCCTCTACCTTTTCAAGATCCACAACGATCCCTTCTTTAGATATAATGTGTCCCAAGTAATGGATCTGCCTTTGGTAAAATGAGCACTTGCTCAGTTTTGTGTACAGTTGGTGTTCTCTCAACACCTGCAACACCATTCTCAAGTGTTGTTCATGTTATTCCTCTATCTTGGAATACACCAAGATATCGTCCAGGAAGACTATGACAAACTTGTCCAAATAATTTCTGAACACACCATTCATTAAGCACATGAAAACAGCAGGCGCGTTGGACAATCCAAACGGCACCATTGTGAACTCATAATGACCATACCTTGTTCTAAAGGTGGTGTTGCTGATGTCCTCATCCCTTATTCTCACTTGGTGATATCTTGATCGGAGATCTATTTTCGAAAATATTTTCGCATCCTTCAACTGATCAAAAAGATCATCAATCCTTGGCAGAGGATACTTGTTCTTGACAGTGACCTTATTCAACTGTCGAAAATCAATGCACAACCTCAATGTCCCATCTTTCTTCTTCACGAATAGGACTGGGGATCCCTAAGGTGACACACTGGGGTGAATGAAACCTTTCTTTAGTATCTCTTCAAGCTGCAATTGCAACTCTTTCAGCTCTGGTGTACTCATTCTATAAGGAGCCTTTGAAACTGGAGATGCTCTAGGCATCAAATTTATAGAAAAATCGATGTCCCTCTTCGGAGGTAGTCCAGGTACCTCCTGAAATATGTCCTTGAATTATTTGAGTACTTCGTGGTCTTCTAGATTCGATACTACATCTTGGGATGCTTCTTCCACCCGAGCTGCAAATAATTGACAGCCCTTCCGGTAACATTTCTTGAGCTGCATGGATGAGATTTCCCTCACAGCCATGGATCTGGGAATTCCTTAGACTGTTACCTGATTTCCCTCTTCATTCAGGCATGTGAACCTCTTGTTACGACAATCCAGAAGGGCATGGTGCTGGTCCAACCAGTCCATCCCAATTAAGCAATCGTATGAGCCTAAAGGCAGAATGTTCAACTCAGCCTTAGTGCTCATTCCTTTCATGTCCACTGAACAGGACTTAACCAATTCAGTGACCTTCCTCTTGGTCCCTGTGGCTAACTACACTAACCAAGACTTCTCATGTTTGCTTCTTATTAGATGCAAACTATCCACCACTCTAGGATCTATATAACTATGGCTAGCCCCTGAATCAATTAAAATAACAAGTGGTCGGTTGTTGATAGTACCTTCCACTTCAATCATGTGCGATTGAAATTCTACTTGCTTATTGTCTAGGGCTACGTATATCCTCGACATTCTACTGCCCATATCCTCCACTATTTCATCTTGCTGAACAGTATGGACAGTTCTTGCTTTGTCTTTTATGTGGGGGCAGTCTCTGTACCTATGATTTCCTTTACAACCCCAACACTCTATAGGTGGAGGCCTTGGCATATGCTCACTCCCTTCAACCTTCCTAGGCTCTTTAAAAGATGACTGTCCCTAAGGAATGTTTCTAAAAAAGGAAGACTTGCTTCCCTTCTGCCTCTGTTCCTTCTTAAATTTCCTCCGATCATCCCAGACCTTCTGAAGGATAGGCCTTTCTCCTTGCTGTTCATACAAGCATTTCACTTTTCTGATGGTCTCTTCCATGGTCTTAGGATCGTCATATTGAATCTTGTCACTCATGGAAGGTGGAAGTCCACTCAGATACCTCTGAATTTTAACAACTTCGTCCTTGATGAATGGAACATACTTCAATAGTTCCAGAAAATTTCGTTCATACTCATCAATGGTCATACTACCCAACTTGAGTTCAAAGAACTCCTTCATCTTTCTGTCATAGTATCTTTTAGTCAGGTATTTCTTCTCGAAATACCTCTTAAACTCCTTCCACGTGACCTCTTTCTCTTTGATGTGCTGCACCTGTACAAACTGATCCCACCACATGGATGATTTTCCTTTCAGTTGGTACATTGCAATTCTTCCTTCTGCATGAGAAGAATAATTCTGCAGATGGAAGTATTTCTTCAGGCCAAGCAACCAGGTCTCGGCATATTCCTCCTTCTTATGTTCTCCATTGAATGTTGGAGGCTTAATCTTGTTCATATCTCCTTTCAATTCCTCCTTTCCAAATTTTTGATGTTTTCTGGTAGGGGATGGGCTTGAACTACTGTGTGTCTTCCTATCAAAATGTCTTTGGGAGCGACTAAGATGTCGGCTACCGCTCCTCGAACTTCTTCTTCTCTCATGGGTTTTGCGACTCTCCGTCGTAATTGAGTCTCTTCCCTTCTCGAGTTTCTTCTCTATTCTTTCCAGGCTCTTCAAAAATTTTAAGTTTAATGCACCCTGCGGATCCCTGACTTTCATGAGATTTCGGCTATCATATCGGCGAGCCTGGGCCTCTCTTTGCAATCCTTCATTGATTTTCATTATGTTTTCTTCCTTATCCTTCTCTTTTCCATGCCCATTGGAGTTCGATCCTCCGACTCCCAGGTTAACATCCTTTCCTTCATGTTCGTCTTCTATTTCAGGAGTAATCTGCACCTTTCCCCACTCCATACTCGGCGTTGGTTAACTGGAGTCCTAACCTCCATTGAAATCTGCACACGCACTGTGAAATTAAATTCAAAGTTTGTCAGGCCATCAAAACGTCACAAACAATCCACAACATTTATAACTAATATGAACAAGAACGAAAGACATTTTGATTCCAATGGGTTTTCTGAGCTCTCGTTCGACTCTGCACTTTTTGGGACTTTTGGGACTTTCGGGTTTTTCGGTACTCGGGACTTCATTACGCAGTGACTCCCAACATCTTGTCACTCCTATCCCCGAAACCCGATACACGGTTTCTTATACGTGATCCAACGATCCTCGACGAGCTAGATCTAATGGTCCATATCCTTTCAGGGTTTTCGGCTTCCAAATGTCGATGCACTCTAAATCCTGTTAGCCCTCTAGGCTAGACTCATGGTTCACACGACCTCCCCTTGTATGACCACAATCATACCTCCTATCGGGGTTTCGGACCTTCCAATGCCGAAGCACATATGTCCTCAGGATTTGCGATTCCCCAAACCTCGATTTCCCGATGGATGACTCTCCTTCCAGAACTTTCCTGAATGCCTCGATCTTGGCCTCGCCTCCCCAAGAATGGACGGTCCTCGCCACTTCTCGCTATTTCACAATTTCACGATTTCAAATGCTCCGGGTGCCTTGTCTTTAGGATTCGCGAAACGCCGAGACCCAATATGCGATGGGCTCCCAATCTCGCCCACGTGTTCCAACTGACGGATGGCTCAGATCTAATCTCAGGATTTCACAACTTGCGATTCCCCGATGACAAAGTTCTATGTCAACTCAAAACCTCGGTAGCCAATATACCGATGGGTCGCTCGATCTCCGCCACGTGTCCCCACAAACGGACAGCTCAGATCGTTCCCGGGACTTTTACCATGAAAATTCCTAACCTCCTGTCATCGTGACTCCTGATTTCACAAATGTCGATATCCCGACATTTCAACATGTGAAATGCCGATGAGCTCTTTATTATCGCCACCTGTCCCTTCGAGATGGACAATCCTGACTAATTCAGGATTTCACATATCGCGATTTCCACATTCCTGTGCAATATCCAAAGGGATTTAAACCCCATGCACACTTTTCAGATCTGACGATCACAAGGGTTCGCTTTCCACCCCGGACAGATCCTAGAGATCCTACACCACTAGTGTGGATTCCTCTCTCCTTGTGGACTCATACCACACTGGCTGCGCTTTCATAACACCGCTATACTTCCTGAACTTTAAAACTCATCAAGTAACTCCTTGACATTTTGGAGCAAACAAGGGTATGAAATTGGCCTTCCAGACCCAATTTCCCCTCGCATTCTCAGTCCAAAGACCGCTCCACTCGCCCATCTAGGCTCAGTGTCGAAACCTTGGCTCTGATACCAATTTGTAGCACACCCATTTCGGAACTCTGGGCTTACTCGCACTCTGATACCCATTTGTACACACCATTTGTACAAAGCTCATACAGATATCATATATCCCATGCATTTAAACAAATAAACACATTTAACTCAGAGTAAAACATATCATTACTGCTATAATTAAACAATCCATAGCATTCCATATTAATTCGTATACACARCGGAAAACATGATAACATTTACAGTAGAGACATGATAAAATGTGATAAAACATAGTTAGACACTTATCTTGTAACAATGGTGGGATCCACCAACCAAATGTAGGCCTTCCATGAACCTCCCAGCCTTAGACCACACTGCTCATCAACTCAGCAGTGGGTCACCCCTGAGCTGGGACTAAGCTCCACCCCAAGGCAGGGAATCTAGGCTCAAGCTAAGGTTACAGGGAAAACAGTCACACACAACCAAAAGGACGGAATGCTCTCCCAGGAATCTCCCACGCTCACTACCCACAGACCCTCATTCCCCACATGCATGTTCCACCCCAGGAGAATGCACCTTCTCTGTCACCTGGACAGTCCTTCGGCTGCCAATCTCCCTTACCTTGGGTTACAGGAACAAACCGAACCAGAAGTCTCTGGGCTCTATGGCAGCTACAGGGTTCCTTCCAGGAGTTCTCTCCTTCCCCTGCACACTCTCTCACCTGGAGGGAGTTTCTCATAGGCCAACAAGCCCCACGCAGTCCAGTACTGCGTAGTCTCAACAATCACATGGGAAAACAGACATAGGCTTTCCAAAAACTGGTTCGACAATCACAGGATGGCTTCACAGTCACAGATTCAGAACAGGGAATGCTCGCATAGGCTCGCTCAGCTTTCCCGAAAAAGCAAAGACTCTTCCCCGAATTCAACACAGGCTTATCGTAGGCTGGGGTTACATGCACGGGATTTCTCAGAATCATACATAGACATTCGATTCACAGGGTCTCCCGAAGGTTCTCTATAGGAGTTGAGTTAGTCATACTGCTCAGAGCTCCGTACGCATTTAGAAAATCTGGTGGAATGGGAATGGAACCTTCTCACGGCTCACCCTGGCCATTTTATTCTCATGCACCAGGGTTGACACTTGTCACCCATGGAACTGCATCCGCTCCACCAGCACGCCTTCCTCCCACCACTTGGGAAATCACGCGTCCTTCCAAAAGGACTTAGAATAAAAACATATGATGCACATATATTTTGGAATAATATTAAAATATTATTCCCAGGCTTAAGCCCCCTTAGGCTTAGCCCCTAGGCTCAAAACTTAGCCCCTTTCCCACCTTTCAGCCCCTAATTCCTTGCCCACTCTGTGGATGCTTAGTCCCCCTTCACTCATTCATTGTGGTCGGTCTGCACCTGGAGGTGTTTATATTTTATTAAATGTTCTGCATACATACAAGTACAACAACAGGCTCCTGGCCTTCAACACTTAGGCTCCCTGGCCTAACAACACATAAGTCTCCAGCTTATAAGAACTTGGCTCACCAGCCTATAAAACATAATCACAATTCCTTTCAAAACTTGGTTTACAGCGGGGCTCGGCCTAGGGGCCACTACACTACTACTCGTGCAAAGAATATAACATATACCCAACAATTATGACCCTAGGAACTATGACCTCACAAAATTTAACCTCAGGAACTATGACCTCAAGAACCATGACCTCAAGAAATTTGACATCGAGAACTATGACCTCTCGAACTTTGACCTTGGGAATTATAACCTTTGGAACTTTAACCTCAGAAACTATGAGCTTAGAAACTTTGACCTCAAAAAATTTGCAATGTCATAGTTTTGTAGGTTATAGTTCTGTAGGTCATTGTTACTAAAGTCAAAGTTCTTGAGGTCGAAGTTCCTAAGGTCATAGTTCCATAGGTCAAATTTACTAAGGTTGTAGTTCTTCAGGTAAAATTTCTTGAGTTCATAGTTCCCTAACTCAAAGTTCATATGGTCATAGTTCATGAGGTCATAGTTCCTAAGGTCAAAATTTTTGAGGTCATACTTCTTGAGGTCAAATTTTCTAAGGTTATAGTTCCTGAGGTTAAAGTTCCAGAGGTCATACTTCTTGATATCAAAGTTCCTTAGGTCATAGTTCCGTGGGTCAAAGTTCCAGAGGTCACAGTTCATGAGGTGAAAGTTCTTGAGGTCATAGATCATGAGGTCAAAGTTCTAGAGGTTATAGTCTCAGGAACTTTGACCTTGGGAATTAGGACCTTAGAAACGTTGACCTCAAGAACTAACCTCAAGAACTTTGACCTCAGGAACTATGACCTCTTGAAATTTGACCTAAAGAAATAGGACTCGTTGTTGGAGTCAAGACTGGTAAGTGGCTCAAGTTGGAGGAGACATAGCTTGGGTGATGAATATGTCATAAAGGAGATCAAGTATTGGTATAGCCCTAAAATTCCCTACTCATGCATACATGGCATTGACCTTTCTACTTGCATAATTTTCCAATTCACTGTTGAGAAACTCTATTTAAAAAATCATTTTTTGGAGCATGTATGCGCCCTGTTGCACTACTGCCCATGTACATACTCTTGTTGCATGCTAGACAGCCCATGTACATACACTTGTTTCGCACTAAACAGCCCGCGTATACCTCCAAAAGTTGCAAAAAACAAAAAGTTGCAAGGAATTCGGTGAAATTTATAGGTTATTGGAGGTTTCCCAACCAATTCACCTGCTATAGCCCATCCCCAAACCAAATAACTATCCTTTTGTCATATAAAGGAGGTCTTGGTGTCTCATTCCATAATCAAGCATTAGAACGGTGAAACTCTGCTCAAATCCTTTTCCTTCCTTCCCCAAGTATTTGCAACCTTTCTTGAGTTCTTTCCTTAGCATTCCCTCTCTAGCCACATTTTCTCCCATACAATCCCATCCCTTCTCTTGAAGAGATCAAGATGATTGTGAGAGAAGGTATTTGGAAGGTGAACTTGGAGCATTGTCAATAGGATACCGGACCATGTTCGTGGAGAGTCGGCCTGCAAAGGTTGTAATCTCCAATATTTGAATATTGAATAAAAGAATCTCTTTTCCCTGTCCCAAATGATGGCTTTTATGTCTTTTCTTTGATTTATACATAACAATTTATATCTAACCCTAATCGATGAATAGAAATAGTATGTATGTAGCATTGTTTTCCTAGTTGTGGATGCAGGTCATCTTTGGGAGGAGACTTGCAGCCTTGGGAGCTACAAAGCTTGAAGAGGTCAGCACCAAATGTTGGATTAAAGGTACAGTTTCTGACTTACTCTTTCACTGCTTTCTGTTCATCTATTTTGGAATGTTTGGGGTAGTGTAGGAATTAGATTGAATTTTAAGGGACTCATTGCTCTGTCTATACTTAGAACCTTGGTGTAGTTATAGGGGGATTTTCCCACTAGCAGAATTGGCGACTCCATTGGGGAGTCTCTCTAGGGTTTTAGAGAGAATTTTTTGGGTTTTGATTGGCTTCTTGATTGCCTTTTGAGTTTCAGTCAAGTTCACTAAGTATTTTAAGTGTCTCTGGTCACTTGCAAGGTGCCTACCAGTTTTTCCCTACCCTGTCAGTCTACCTAGTCTTTTCTTTTTGAAAAGTCTCAAAGGTGTATGTGCCCTAATTTGGATTAGCCCACATACATACACACTTTGCACAGTAGACAACCCGCATACATATGCAGGTTGCTGGTGTAATAGCCCGTGTATCTGTGTTTTAAAAGGTTTTTAAAAAATAGAGATTTCCTCTCTCCTGACATAAGCTTTGTTGCTTCTCAGGCCTTCTTCAACTCTACAGGGTCTCTGTTAGTGGTTTTTGGTTGGGTTATAGATTTGGTTTAACTTTCTTGTTGTAAAGAAATCTTCTTGTGTTTCCTAGCATTTTTAGCTTATTTTTAGCTTGAATTTTAAGAAAATTGAGTTGCATTTTGAAAAAAAAATGCAACTCAATTTTCATGAGGGGCCATGAATTGTGTATTCTGTAGTTTCTTTTAGCATCTTTTGTTAGTTCTTCTTTGATTGGAAGAAAAAAAAAACTAATTTTTTAGGTCTCTTTCATTTTTTGCATTTGCTTTGCATTGTTATTTGAAAAAGAAAAAGAATTAGCATAGGGTTGTGTTTTCTTCTCATATTCTCTCAAGGTGAAATCTTCCATTTTGTATTTCATTTTTTCCAGTTGGTGTTAATACAAAGCATCAGTCTCTTTCCCCCCATAGATCTTTTCAAATGGTGTGGTGTTTTTTCATTTGATTTTGCACTAACTGCTTGGCATACGTCTAATCTTATTAGGAAATGGTAGAATTGCTTTCTTTGTTTTCATTGTGTGTGGGTTATTTGTGAGGAGGAATCTCCACTTGCATCCCTCTCTTCTTGATCCACAACAAAGACAATTCAACAAGAAGCTTCCCCCAAGGGTTGCTTCTCCTTTCCTCGTTAGTTTTCCATCATATATTTGATCATTTCAAAAGAAAAATAAGAAAGAAAATCCTTTTATTTTCTCTTTTGTTTCACTCGAAAGTTGCATTGTGATTTTTTGCATGGAAAGGAGAAGTTATAATAAATTTCATTTTTGCAAGAGTCCCCAACAACATTAGTTGCACATTCATATCCTATGAGTAAATCAAGCCTTAAAATTAACGCTTAACTTAAAATATATTAGACTTTCTGTTTGTAGGGTTCACCGACTAGTTTAGGCTTTTAGGGCCTTGAAATAGGTGTGAAGAGGAAACTCTTCAAGGTCATTTAAAAAAAACATTGGAGTCTAAGATAGGGAGTGTCTAAATCCCAACATCGTAAGAGTTAGCCGAGACCGCCCTCTAACACAGGGGATAAACACGAGGTCGCGTGAGGAAAGGTAGAGGAGATAACCCCTCCAAAGCCAGACAAAACGTAGTGGGGATTTTATATTGAGGGTATTTCTTGGGAACACTACTGATCACATTTGCCTATGGAGCTTCATGGACCTCAAATCCATTTGAGATCCTCAGTTTTCCTCCAGGCCAATTTATTTCAGCACCCTTGAAGGGCTTCAAACTTGTTATCCTTCTCATTACGATCAACCCTATTGTTGATTGTACCCGCCTTGTGACTGACAGCGAGATGGAAACCTAGTTGCCTATTTTTACGGATTTACACAGGTGACTACAAGGGTATATCATGGTACCTAGGGCAGACATCGGATCACACTTTACAGAGTATACCTAGAGGGTGCTTCCGTGTTCGAGGTGCACTTGCACCGGTAAGTTTCTCTAGTGTTGATTGACGTAATTGTCCTTCCCACTAGTTAGTCGTCTACTTTATTTTCCTTTAGGAACTTTTAGTGTGTGCTTTGTTCTCCCTAGTTTTCCATAGTGAGTTAGTCATTCATTTATTTGGTTCTCTGACTTAAGGTGGTAGACCGCCCACTCCGCCAGTCATGAGGACTTTTCGGTCTTCCACTTAGAAATGTGGAGCTTCCTCTTTATAGGCGTTGTTTTTTGTACCACTGGTTCGCAAAGGCCCTCATATTTCACTTCAATGGACTATGGCCCTCAACCTCTGCACTAAGAGAATGGGTAAACAAGACCTGGTCGTCAGGTCATGAGCTTTTCTTTTGCTCCAAAGGGTTATTCATTGTTAATTTTTCCACAAAAGCAGACTGCCAACACATGCTAGAGCAAGGTCCATGGTTCCGAGGAATATTTGGTATTTCCATGCAGAGATGATTCCCTGACTTCAACCAGCTGACTATGACTGCCATGACTACACCGGTCTAGGTGAGACTCCCCAATTTACCTTTGCATTTTTATTCTCCAGTTTTTTTACCTACCCTGGGTAATGTGTTGGGTAGGCTTATCAAGATTGACATAGACCGGATAACAAAAGGCTTCGTCACTTCCGCCTGCATATGCATTGAAATCGACCTCAGTCAAGGGCTTCCGGATAGGATTCTTATAGATTGGACTGAGGATGATCCTTACATGCAGATGGTCGATTACGAGAACACTGCCTTCATGTGTCGTTCTTGTCAGCAAACAGGGCACCTCCAAGCAATGTGTCCTTTATCTCCAACCCTTTCCTCATCCCCTAGAGCACAGAAAAGAGAAAATGGCTGGCAAGACCCTAAAAATTGCAAAAGTCTCTAGAACTCTTCATCTGACAACAAGTAGCATCACAAAAATGCCCCAACTCCTTTGCCTTCTACAACACCTTCGCAGTCTCCAACAAATGCTTAGCAGCCAACTGCGACCCAAAACACCAGCCTTTGGCTTCAACACAAAATCCTAAAGCTTTAGAAATTTTGATTACGACTCTCGCAGTTCAACCTTTGCACCCCCCCCCCCTCGAAAATGATGAATCGAATGAAATATTCATGGCCACAGATTTGCTCTCAGGGACTCAGAAACATCCTCATGAATCAGATAATTCAGACAGTGACAGAGAAGCACCCTTAGCTTCAACAACTCAAGATTCTGGCATTTCCTCGGACCATTTGGCTTTGGTAGCGAAGGTTGTTGAGCCTATCAGTTCCTCTGGTGGATTGATGTTCGTAAGAAAAAAGGAAGAAAGGATCCTCACCGGCCAACACAATGATCTGGCCCTTTCTCCTTATCTTGTAATGTTTCATCTTGCTATGCCCACGCACTCCTAATGGCTCTCTTTTAGCATAGGCTAGTCTCTAGTGCTCCCCTATTCTCTTTTTGGGGGGCCTTTTGCTATCAACAAGTCAATGTATCACTTTGTACTTTTTCCTGAATTGAATAGAAGGGTTCTCATCTAGTTTATTTACAAAAAAAAAAAAAAAAATTAATATTAATTTATTATTTAAAAATACATTTTTATTTAATTCTTAAAATTACTTAAAAGTAAATTTAAACCTTTACTATTAACCAAACAAATTTTATAACCAGAAAAAAGAACCTAAAATTCCATTCATAATAAATCTTTAATAAAATTATTCCATAATCACTAAAATAAAAATGATAACTTTAAAACTACAATATTAAATTAACAATATAACATGAAATAGCATTAAAAAAAACAGAAGAAGATCTTTCAAACCACTAAAAGATATAGCTATTGTAAAAAAAAAGTATACCAAAATGTGCATTGACTTTAATGAATTAGCAATTATTTTTGAAATTTCCTTAGGTTTTTAAAGTTACCATCAATTTGTTCACTTTAAATTAAATTAACTAGAAAAATTCATTATTTATTAAAATAGTGAAAAGTTAAAAAAATCATCTATAAATATTTTGAAAAATTATTTTATTATTAATAAAAGAAATCTAAAATTATATAGTTGAATAAACTCTCATTTCTCTTTATATAACTAAGTATTAAATAATTTTAATAATTTATTTTAAACTATTTAAATAGGGGATGAATGATTTATATTATTCTCTTTATATAACTAAGTATTAAATAATTTTAATAATTTGTTTTAAACTATTTAAATATGAGATGAATGATTTATATTATTGTATATTATTTATGTTTTAAATTTTACAATGAAATTAAATTTATTTTATTCATGAATGTACCCTTTAATTAAATAAATGAATGAAATTATATTTAAATGATTAATACTACATTTATTTAAAATATCATTTTAAATTCCATGTACATAAATGATTTTAATTATGTGCACATAAATTATTTTAGGAGATATCTGCTACTATGTAAGTGAGTTTTATTTTTTATTTTTACAATGTTAATTTTCTTTTTTAACGAGTCAAAACATAACATAGAAATGCTTTTGATTTTTAAAATTAAAATTGATTGTCTTATTATAATATCTTTAGTTTCTTTTATGCTCTAAAATATAAAACACCATTTTACTTAACAATAAATTAATTTCTATTTATTATTTAAAAAATATTTTTATTTAATTCTTATAATTACTTAAAAGTAAATTTAAATCTTCACTATTAACCAAATATATTTTATAAAAAGAAAAACAAACCTAATGTTCCATTCATAATAAATCTTTAATAAAATTATGACATAAATCAAAATAAAAATGAGAACTTTGAAATTACTTATTAAATTAACAATATATAATGAAATAACATTAAAAAATAAAGCAAACCTACCATTCTATTCATAATAGATTTTAAATAAAATCATATGATAATAAGAAAATAAAAATAAATAAAAATAGATCTTTCAAACTACTAAAGATAAAGAGAAAATATACCAAATTGACTTTAATGAATTAACACATTTTCTTTAGGTTTTGTCAGGTTTTAAAAATCGCCTTCAATTTATTCAAGATCATCTAAATTAATTAAAAAAAAATCATTATTTATTAAAATAATGAAAAACTCAAAATATTTAAAAAAAATAAAAATATTATTATTAAAAAATAATCTAAAAATATTACATGATATCAAAATTCATAAAAAAAAAAAAATTTACAAACATTATTGATACGAGAGTGCAACTATGACACATATATATAAAACTAAAGTTATAATTAAATGTTTATATAATATGGAAAATATATTTTTTAAATATAAAAGCAAAACAAATAATCTAACTCTACTTAAATAAATTAATAGATGGAAGGTAACCCTCGTTAGATTAAAAAAATTGTTTTGATGTAAATATATTCATAAAAGGTTAATGAGTATTCAATTTTATCTTAAACCAAAACAACGGTGCTCTCTAGTTAGCTGAGGCAAGGTTCCATTTTGCACTCATATTTTTTGACTTGGGATCCACGATTCTTAGGAATCATGTCGATGGTACTGAGGTGAATGCTTTAACTTCGGTTTGTTTGAACATGTATCAAACGTATCCAAGTGAATGAAACCAGGTGGCCATGGACACCCCAAGAAGCTAGTCTCTACCAGCATCACACTACTCTGCACCTACTCGACTACGACTATTCTAGAATCCACCTTTCCTGGGGGGATGTGGAGCTCGGCTCCCTTTTCCTATTCTACTTCCCCACAGTCACTCTCTTAATCTTTCATACCACTGCTACCCTCACTCATAGTCTGATCCAAGCTACCATCAAGCCACTCGGATATCCGTTACTACTTTTCTCTTCTCAATGTTGGAAAGCGAAGTTAGTGCCTTAATGGATGTAGATGACGAAGCCCTCTGGAACAATGAGGGGTTGTTCACAACTACTGACGAACTAGCTAAATTGGCACTCTCTGTCTCTTGTCAGTCTGGGCCCTCATTACATATTGGCTCCACAAATGACCCCTCGAACCCCGCACTGACCCCACCATCCCAACTAACTCTCCCCCTGCCTCCCTCCATTAACTATCTTCCAAACCTTCCCCCACGGTTCCCCTGCCCCATTTGACACTCCTCACTATTACTGTTCAGACCTCTACAGAAGCCTTTCCTCCCTATTTTCCATTTGTTCTTCCTCCTTTTCCCTCCATCAGCAAGGAAACAACACCCACGATTCAGTGGAGACCCACTCATAGGACTACTCATAACCGTTCGACTGTTTCCTCTTCTTTTGGATGAACTAAACCACAGACTAGACCCTGGAGCACGAAAAAAACAAAAAAAAATGGTTCTAGGGGATTGTTGGCCCTTGGTTATGGATTAAGGAAGAAAGCAAAGAAAAAGGAAAAGGAAAGGTGAAGTACAAACAATGTGGAAGGAACAATGACTGAGAATGGGTTGAAGTGGGTCAAAGAAGCAAAAAAGGAACAGAGTAAGGGAAAATGAGCCATTAGACGAGAAGATCGAGGAAGACAGATCAACAAGGAAGATGGATTGTGGAAAACTTAGCAAGTGGAAAAATCCATCAACGAGTGCTTTGGAGCAGCTCGCAGGAAAAATGAAAAAACAGGCTGGCAAAGCCCTGAAAATATGGGCCAAGTGGACCTAGGGATTTAGTCGCCTAGGGTTTTGGCAATTAGGGTTTTGACACCTAGGTTTCGGCCTAAGGTTGTCTAGAAGTCATTTTAATGTATAAATAAAGGTCTAAGAGAATCAGGTGGGGTTCGTCATTGGTTTATATGGTTAATTGCTTATGTTATTGAGCACGATTATTGTTGTGTTGTGTGGTGGGAGAGAGAGAAAGAAGTGTTGTGTGTGAGAGCATTCTTGTATTGTAAGATCTTCAACTCATGCAAAGATCAACCCTGCAACTGGGTGCGCAGGGAGGGGCGATAGAGAAGAGAGAAAGAGAGAAATATCTGCAAGCTAAGTGTGCATATAGAACTGCTTGCTTTCATTTAATATATTATAAAGCACAGTTTTGTGGGCGTAGCCCTAGAGAGAGGGTGAACCATGTATATCTTGTGTTATGTGTGATTGATGTTGTGTTCTTTGTCATTTGATATGTTGTTATTGTGTTACTGAGTTAGATCTGAGATATAACTTGCGAGGTGAGTTAAGAGTGATAAAGAATAACTAGATCGTTGTGTGTTATTGTTCTGGATCCCATTTTCATTCCTTCTAGTTGTAGACACATGTTTCCTGCAACCCCCTATTGCTACTTTAGGTGAGACTGCATTTGCTTCACAGGTTTTTCCGAAAGGGCCAATAGTTAGAGCTTGTTGGTGCGTTGTTAGAGATGAACCCTGGGTCTACCCCTGTGCCAACAAATGGTTCCATTGCCGGGACCGATATCTTCTTGAGGGAATGTCAAGGTGGTTTTCATCGAAGACAGAGATTCAGAAGTGGATAGAAAAACAAGAGAGAGACTTCGTCGAAGCTCAGAACAAGAACCTTAATATTAGCACAGAGGATTGGTTGGGAAGATATATCTTTAATGATATACACGAGATTTTCTTTGGAAGAATTCATCAGGAGCTATACAAGTGGCTAGCCAAATTAGCAGATACCCAGTTTGATATCAGACTCAGACCACCTGTGGTTTGGATAGTGACATTGATCAAGAAGGTCAAGAGAGTTGACAACGCCATGTCGAGAGCAGTAGATCATTGGTTTGATAGCGCTATTGGAGGGTATATTACTGAGTTTGTTGTTGACAAAGTAGAGTCATATAGCCAAGCAGAGAGATATTTCTTTAAGGGACCTCGAGGAAAAATTTTACACTTTTTGAAGTTGAAGATCAAGATGCTATTGCATGAGAAGAACATATTGAAGATACAATAGTTGGTCAGATCGAAAAGCTAATGTTCAAAAATTCAAACAGTGACAACGACATAGAGGTTTGACATACACGCAGTGGGAGATAATTTAGAGAAGTTCCTCTGGTGAACTTGTTCGAGGAGAATCATGAACCACTGGTACAGGACGAAGGGTTCTACAGTGGAGAAGAAGAAGAGCTATTGAACGAGGAGTATTCAGAGTTTGCTAGGGCAGAGGAAGGGAAGACTAAAGAACCTTGCCGAGAAGAATCAGAGACTTCAGGGACTGCACCTACCGCCGAAGTAAGTACTATCACTCCCCCTGTTGTTTTAGAAACATTAAGTAACCAGAGTAACCTAAGTTATCAGAGCACTAGTACAAGAGGTTCAGTGCATACTTAGTCAAGACATCTAGGAAGATCTATGGCAGACGAGATGAGGTTACCCATTTTTAGAGGAGATGGATTTGAAGATCCTAATCAGCATTGGTTTTTATGCGAATCCCTATGGAGAATTAAGAACATCACTGACGAAGCTGTTAAGAGAGCTCAGTTTAGTACTACCCTAAGAGACCGCGCACTGAGTCGGTACATAAAATTTGTCCAAGGAGTTGCACAACCTAAACAGTTTAATTTCATTAAGACTGTGTTGATTGTCGAATTCAAGAAACCTAAGTCGGAGTCACAGTGTATTATAGAACTGAAAGAGATCAAGAAGAGAGTAGCTAAACATGTCTGGGAGTTTGATCAGAGGTTTAAGACCTTGACAGGTCATTTGAGTTTTCAGATTTCAGACGAACAAAATAAAGAATGGTTCATTGCTACCCTCTTGCCACACATCAGAGTCCCTTTGATGCAATAGAATATCGCTTCGTAGGATGAGGCACTGGAGATCGCCATGAAACTAGAATCAGCCCCTATGGGAGAATCCATCTTAGGTATGAGTCAAATTTTGAGTCAGCTAACTAGCTTATCATTGCAGGTCGAAGATATGAAGAAAGAAAAAGGAAAATATGAAAGAGAAGACATCTGGTGTATCAGATGCAAATTAGAGGGCCACGATAAGGAGCATTGTTCCCTATTTAATGAGTACTTGGCCTCTGGAGCTCTGAACCCATTGAAGCAAGTCACTCTACCATGGTGCGAGGTATGTAGAAATCGACATCACCCTGGTGAATGTTACTACATGAAAAAATATGTCCAGACCCCCACAAATATGTATTGCACATTCTGTAATTATGTGGGGCATGATGAGAAGGATTGTAGAGATTATGACCTCTTGCATGAAAGGTCAAGGGATACATACAAAATTCAAGGAGAAGCATAACAAGAAGGAAACACTGAGCATTTTAATTCCCCGGGAAGAGGAAACTTCAACCCTCGTGGTGGATTCATAGGAAGAGGAAGAGGTATGGGTCGAGGTCGAGGTCAGATCATTTGTTATAACTCCACCCAGTCGGGTCATTTGGCAAGGGACTTTCAGAACCCTTTTATCAATTGTCGCTATTGCAACTCATTCGAACATGTTATTGAGGAATGTCCAACATTGTTGGCTAAGCTTCATGAAAGACAGGGTACGAACCCACAAGTGCAACTGATATCTGTTGAACCTCACGGAGAGGACCCTAGAGTTTCTATTATCACGAGAGGAGGTGCTGCTACAGGAGAAGACAGGGCAACTCCAAAAAAGACTATAGAAGGATCAGGGGTCAGAAGAGATGTAGAGAAGACACATTTGTTCGATCCAAGGAAGGAGAAATAGACATTTGAGGAGGCTAGAAGAGAATTTGGAGGAGAATGGGCTTCTTCATCAAAGGCACAACTAGAAGTGAAAGAATGTGGAATGCCTCTGGAATTCGATCAGTCTGCTTCGTTGGGAGAAGGAAAAGAGGTGAAAAAGTTTGTATGTTTCTTGTATACATGTATTGAATTAATTAAATATGAGAAGGTTGTACAAGAATTACAACACCTCATAAGTCAGTATGAGATAGGAAGAGTGGACCCTATGATGAATAGGGTTGTGAACCAAGTGTCAAGGAAGAGAAGGAAAAATAAGGAGCTACACCTCAATGTTCATATTGGAGACTATGATATAGATTATGTGGTCCTTGACTTGGGTTCATAAGTCAATGTGATGATGAAGAAGACCTGGGCACTGACGGGGAAATCGAAGCTGATTTACTCCCCTATCAGACTCAGAATGGCTAATCAGCAGGCAGTGAGCCCTTTTGAAGACTGGAGCATGTCCCTGTGGACATCGACGGGGTAAGAATGTTTGTAGACTTTGAAGTCATTGAGATTGTGGATGAGAGCTGTCCTTATCCTGCATTATTGGGTGTTGATTAGGCCTTCAACAATTCAACTGTTGTTGATCTAAAGAAGAGGAGAATGACATTTGAGGGTAATGGCCTTAGGTTCATTGTGCCTCTGGACCTTGACGAAGGTCGCAGGTACACAAAGCCAATCAGAGAAGAAGACCACACATATGAACTAGAAAATATTTACAAGTTGACAACAAGACAATAGGATTACATTAATCCTATAGCCAACGAGAACTTGAGCTGGAAAAGAGACAATGCATGCTCATCATATTCATAAGAAGTACTGGAGAATTGGCAGAAAAAGATGTATGAATTTTCTACGCGGAGGTGTGCCAGATTGATCAAGGAAGTTCGTTGGATCGGCACAGAAGTAAGTAACCTACCCACGTTTGATGGTTTGAATCATTTAGAAACATTTTTACTGGAATTTGAAGAAATTGTACCAGCACAATAGAGGTTGTTGGCACTAGATGAGGCCTTGAAAGAAACTCTAGCAAGATGGTGGGGAACACATAAGAGGAACATCACAGAGTGGGTGCAATGTCGCACTTTGATGACAATGCGATTTTCAAACCAAATCGAAGGGTGAGAAGTTTGGTATACAGGACAGAGCTGTCCGAAATACCATGTGCGAAGTTGTGAGGAGGTCTGGAGAAGTATTCCTCAAGAACATTGGGTGCACAAGTTCATTAATACTTTGGACACAACACCTATCAATTGGTATCTTCAAGCTGAACTATGCCTCACCACTTCAGATTGGTACGGTATGAATCAGAAATTTATCACTACATTTTTGTTTGAAATTCAACACCTTACAGTAGATCAGGCGTTGCAAATTATCAGGCATAAATTTTTTGAGGAGGTACCTAACCTCCCTGTAGAGCAAGAAGAAGAAGAATGGACCGCACCTTTTCAGAAATTACAGGGTTGTTACAATATAAATGATGATGAGGACGATGATCCTAGGAACATGAACATCACAGAGACTGAAGGACATAGAGACATAGAGGGGCTTGGGGTCAAACTACCTTTTATTGGGAAACCCATCAAACTCAAGAAAGTTAACATTGGAATGGAGCAAGCACCTAAATTGGAAAACGTTGGAGATTACTGGGATAATGCTACCATTGACAAGATCACAGAATTACTACATGAGTATCATGACTTGTTTCCAACCAAGTTCACAGATATGAAGGGCATTAAAGGGCCCATGGGAGAGATGAAGATTCCATTGAAACCAGATGCAAGACGAGTCAAGCAGAGACCCTATAGACTGAATCCTAAATATAAGCAGAAGGTTAGGATTGAATTGGACAGATTGTTGGAATCAGGAATCATAGAATCTGTTGAAGAATCAGAATGGATCAACCCTATGGTGGTCCAAGACAAGAATTTAGGAGAGATTAGAATCTGTGCAGACTTGAGGAAACTGAACGATGCATGTTTACATGATCCCTTTCCTACACCGTTCACTAATGAAGTGTTAGATAATGTTGGAGGACAGGAAGTCTACTCCTTCACAGATAAATTTTCAGGGTATCACCAGATCAAGATTGCCAAGGAAGGTCAACATAAGACCACGTTTCCATACAATGGGTATCTTTCCAGTACACAATGATTCCCTTCGGACTGAAGAATGCACCAACCATCTTTTCCAGGGTGGTGGTCGAAGCATTCAAGGAGTTTTTACATAAATGTTTAGAAGCATATTTTGATGACTGGACTATTTTTAGCTTATTACAAAATCATATTGAATGTTTAAGACTAATGTTGGATAAGTGCAGACAATGTTAGATTTCCATGAACCTGAAGAAATGTATCTTCTTTTAACCCTTTGGAGTGTTGTTGGGCCATATTGTGTGTAAGCAGGGGTTGTTGGTAGATCCTTCCAAGATCGCCATTATTGTTGATCTACCTCCCCCTACTTCAGTAAGACAGCTGCACACTGCGTTGGGACATACTGGATATTACAGGAAGTTCATCAAAGGCTATGCATAGATAACAACACCCATGGAAAAGTTGTTAAAGAAAGATTGTCAGTTTCAATGGACAGAAGAATGCCAACAGAGCTTCGACACACTAAAACAGAAAATGGTTACTATGTCTATCTTGGTTTTCCCAGATTGGAGAAAGGAATTCCATGTGCATGTCGATACCTCATCCATTGCATTAGGAGCAATGTTATCACAACCAGGAGCAAGAGATATTGATCACCTATTAGCCTTTGCTAGCAGGAAGCTTTCTACAGCTGAGATAAACTACACCACCACTGAAAGAGAAGGACTAGCAATGGTGTATGCACTACAGAAATTTCGACACTACTTGTTGGGAGGACATTTCAATATGTTCACTGATCACGCTGCATTGAAATACTTAGTCAACAAGCTAGTGTTGGAGGGAGAATATGCACATGGTTGTTGCTATTCCAGGAATATGATTTTGAAATTGTGGTCAATCCAGGGAGAATGAATAAGGGACCTGACCACTTGTCTAGGTTAGAACATGGAGAGGAACCTACTAGCTTGTAGGATACACTACCAGATGCATAGTTTCTAGCCATCATAAGAGTTGATGATCATTTCGAAGATATATTCCAGTTCCTATCTACAGGAATGGCACCTAGCGAATATACAATTATCCAAAAGAAACAACTGGTAGTTCGTCCTGCAGACTTTTCACTTATAGTTGGACAACTATACAAGATGGGGCCTGATGAGATCTTGAGGAGGTGTGTTATGGAGGCAGAGCGACCACTAATTCTTGCAGAATCACATGAAGGCATCACGAGAGGACACTACGCAGGGAAAGCAACAACGCATAAGATTCTTAGAGATGGCCTTTGGTGGCCTAATTTACATAAGGATGCTAAGGAATACTATAAAGCCTGCAATGTATGCCAGAGAGTTGGGAAACCTTCCAGAAGAGATGAGATTCCCTTAGCACCACATCTAACCTTACAAGCATTTGAGAAATGGGCCATTGATTTTGTGGGACCTATCAACCCACCAGGGAAGCGCACAAGAGCTCGCTAAATCATCACTGCAATAGAGTACTTGACCAGATGGGTAGAAGAAAGAGCAGTTAAGGACTGTGGTACAACTACAACTGCATGATTTATATTTGATGATATCATAACCAGGTTTGGATGCCCAAAGATCCTTATGAGAGATCAAGGTACACATTTTATTAATAAGACTGTTGAAGCTTTGACTCAGGAATTTGAAGTCCACCATCAGAAGAGAACACCTTACCACCCACAGGCCAATCGTATAGTCGGAGATTTTAATAAGATCTTGGAGACAACGTTGACGAAGATTTGTAGTGTGAACAAAGATGATTGGGATCTGAGAATGCCAGTAGTATTATGGGCATACCGAACTACTTGTAAGAAGATGACCATGTAGACTCCCTTTAAGTTAGTTTATGGCCTAGAAGCAGTTGTACCTATGGAATATTTGGTTCCTAGCTTAAGGATTACAACATTTACAGATATGGATGACACTGGCGCTGATCAAGAGAGGCTTGCGCAGTTGGTGGAACTAGAAGAAGATAGATTTATTGCAGGATTTCACCAGCAGGTACAGAAGGAATGAGAGAAGGCTTGCCATGACAGGCATATCAATAAGAAGGCATTCAAGCAAGAAGATATGGTATTGGTATATGACAACAATTTTATGAAGCATCCAGGGAAGTTTAGAACACATTGGATTGGGCCATTTGAGGTCGCCTATGTTACAAAAGGAGGAGTTGCACAGTTGAAGACACTGAATGGAGAATGGAAGGAAGGTCTAGTGAATGGTAGTCGGTTGAAATTATATTATGACAACCCCTTGCCCTGCATTTCTCAATAACAACATAAGAAGAAGGGTCTAGGTACCAGGTGCGGTTGAAACTGGGTACCAGACACACAAAAGACAATTTGCACACGAGAGGGAAGGACAAAGCAGAAAGCAAGTTGAAGTGATACAGAAAGTTCATTACTACAGTGACTCAGGACAAGTCACAGGTGAGTGTTGGGGGCATGTTGGCCCTTGGTTATGGATTAAGGAAGAAAGCGAAGAATAAGGAAAAGGAAAGGCGAAGTATGAACTGTGCGGAAGGCACAACGACTGAGAATGGGTAGAAGTGGGTCAAAGAAGCAGAAAAGAAGGAGCGAAGTAAGGGAAAACAAGTCGTTGGATGAGAAGATCGAGGAAGATATATCAATAAGGAAGATGGATCATGGACAACTCGGTAAGTAGAAAAATCCATTAACGAGTGCTTTGGAGCACCTCGCGGGAAAAATAGAAAGACAGGTTGGTGAAGCCCTGAAAACACGGGTCAAGTGGACCTAGGGCTTTAGTCGCCTAGGGTTTTGGAAATTAGGGTTTTTACACCTAGGTTTCGGCCTAAGGTTGTCTAGAAGTCATTGTAATGTATAAATAAAGGTCTAAGAGAGTCGGGTGGGGTTCGACATTGGTTGATATGGTTAATTTCTTATGCCATTGAGCACGATTATTGTTGTGTTGTGTGGTGGGAGAGAGAGAAGTGTTGTGTGTGAGAGCATTCTTGTATTGTAAGATATTTAGCTGGGTGTGAAGATCAACTGTGCAACTGAGTGCGTAGGGAGGGGGGATAGAGAAGAGAGAAAGAGAGAAAGATCTGCAAGCTAAGTGCATAGATAAAACTGTTTGATTTCATTTAATATATTATAAAGCACAGTGTTGTGGACATAGCCCTAGAGAGAGGGTGAATCATGTATATCTTGTGTTATGTGTGATTGATGTTGTGTTATTTGTCATTTGATATGTTGTTATTGTGTTACTGAGTTAGATCTGAGATATAAATTGCGAGGTGAGTTAAGAGTGATAACGAATAACTAGATCGTTGTGTGTTATTGTTTTGGATCCCCTTTGCATTCCTTCTGGTTGTAGACACATGTGTCCTGCAACCCCCTATTGCTACTTCGGGTGAGACTGCATCCGCTTTGCAGGTGTTGCTGAAAGGGCCAGTAGTTAGGGCTTGTTAGTACGTTGTTAGAGCTAAACCCTGGGTCTACCCCTGTGCCAACAGGGATGATATCGGACTTGAGGAGTCGGTTTCTCTCAGTCTTTGTGCTTTAGTAGGTAGGATCACCTATAAACACCTTTGTCATACTAACCTTGCTATCTGGATGCAATCATAGTAGAGGCCACTACTGGGATACACTCCTGTGATCTCTTACCTAACCCATGGGTGGCTCTACTTTAGATTTAATACACCTGAGGACACTAACAATATTCTAGAGTGTTTTTGGATCTTGGACGGAGGTAGCCTGATGCTCAAGAGTTGGTGGCCCAGCTTCTACCCCCTACAAGACTACTTCCAACTAAGGCATTTTTGGGTACTTCTCCCAGGACTACCACTTCATTTCTGGAACCTGAAAGCACTAGAGGCCATCGACAATACTCTGGGTCGATTCATCTATGTGGACAATCTGTCTCTCACTGGCTCGAAAAGAAAGATCACAAAAGTCATGGTGGAGATTGACATTCATGAAGGTTTACTAAAAACCATCGATATTGAATGGAGAGGTCAACTAATCCATCAGAACCTGGACTACCTCATCATCCCCTTCAGGTGCACTCTCTGTAGGAAAATCGACCACCTCATAACAACCTGCCCGGGATACAGAAAAGAAGCTCAGATAGAGGAATCAATGCTCAAACTATCCACAAAGATGGACTCTCCAGAAGTATACACACATTCCATTTATCTGAATATTCCAAACTTTGATGATTCAGTGGACTCTAAATCTCTCATAGGTAAGCTCAAATATATATGTCCATCTTTCTTCAATACCCTAACAACCTGGGAAGAATAAACTTTGAACTCTTCATTTGCTAGGCTTCCTAGAAACTCCTCTACTCGATCTGCCCCACTCCAGCCAACACCCCCTCTGGCTCCTACCCCCGAACCTCACCCTACTGTCCTACGAGTGAAACCTTCTTCAATATCTTTGATTCATCCTCCCAAAACCTTTAACAAAGACACATCCCAACCCCCCCCCTACTCCAATATAGACCCCTCTCCTTGTGCCTCCACTACCGGTCAATATTGCTATGCCTGTTCACACTAACCCTTCTATGACAAATACTACTACTCTTACTATTTCAAATAGCTCGTCTCCCTTATACATTTCGCCTTTGCCCAATGACACACCGTGGACAACTACCACAAGCTCCTCACCTCTGCTATCGACCCCTACCTCTCGCATTGAACCCAAAAACCTAGATCATGAGCCTTTTGAATAAACTTCGACACTGGACTTTCTAGGCACCAACAAAACCCAACCCGGGGATAACAATCTCAGTGATATGCTGAATTCCCTCCTCCCATCTTACAAAGAGATCCTCACTCCTTCTCCCCTACCTATTTACCTAGGAAAATTGATCCTTAAGCTTCTGTCTGAGGAGGACATCCCAGAATGCTCGACAACATCAACCTCTCTGCTTGGAAAAGCTCACACTTGGTCTAGAGGTATTGGATACGAACACTCACTAATTAAAACAAGAACTTCCCGATGCAAAGAGGGGCACAAAGTACCAATCTTCACTGTTTCTTCAACACATTCCACTGAAATTGGGGCGCTTAGAGGCATAAAAACCCTAGCGCACAACAAATAATGATTGTTCTCTCCCTAAATTTTAGAGGGGTTGGAGGACCCTTAAAATCCTCTACATTCAGAAAGCTACTTACTCATTCTTCCCTTGATATTATACTTTTATAGGAAACCTTGGTCGATGGATAGAAAGCCAAAATTTTACTCAACAAGTTCCGTCCGGACTAGCACATCTACTCGGTAAATTTGTTGGGCAACTCTGGAGGTTTAGCCACATCTTGGGAGCCTACCAAATTTAATTTAGCACCTTCTCTGTGTTGTGGTGGCATCCTTCTTTCCAGCATTGGTCGTTGGAATAATCAACATTTCAATCTTCTCAATAATTATGCTCCTTGCCTACATAGGAATGAATTTTGGGACAAAGTTGAGTCAAGAGGTCTATGCGACCTCACTAATCTGATCCTAGCCAGAGATTTAAATTTCACCACCTGCTCGGGTGAAATTTGGGGTGATATCGCCACACAGGACCCCTTGGCGGACTATTTCAACTCTCTCTTTCAGTTGCACGACCTTGTGGACCTACACCCGGAAGTCTTGATTCCTACCTGGCGTAACGGCAGAGACGGTTCGACATACATCTCAAAGTGACTTGACCATTTCATTATTGAAGAAAGTTTGATTTCTGTGGATGACAAGATCAGATCCTGGGTAGACTCTCCATTCTTGTTTGACCACACTCCAATGTTCCTACAATTTGGCACATCAACAATTCACCCCTCTTTACCTTTCAAATTAAACTCTTATTGGCTCATCGAAGAAGGCTTCATCAATATTGTTAAAATTGTTTGGAATGATCCAAATTTCCTTAGCGAGACATGTATACAACAATGATTCACCTAGAAGCTGAAGCATCTCAAATCAAAGATTAAATCCTGGGNACTAAACATAGGCTCCATACATTACATCGCCTTTAGGAGCTGGAGAAAAACATCAAAGATCTTCAAATTTTTGAACCAATTGATGGGCATGATGGAACTAGGCAACAACAACTAAAATTGTTTGAAGCTGAAAGGAATAAAATTTTGCTAGCAGACAAAGCTCTCTGGAGGCAGCGTTGTAGAGAAAAGTGGATCCAGTGTGGGGATCTCAATAATAAATTCTTCCACCATTACGCTAGCTCTTCTAGGAACAAAAATCATATATGGGATATAATGGATGAATCTGGTACAGTACACAGTGGACAACAAGCAATAAAAGACATTGTTTCCACTTACTTTAAAGACTTCTGCAAGGACAAGTCTATCCTCTCACTACAGAACCATGTGAACGTGGCACATCTCTACACTCGTTTGGTCACTGAAGAGGACGCAACATCTCTGGACAGTCCTTGCACTCTACAGGAGATTCTAGCAGCACTAAAATCTTTCTCTTTGGATAAGAGTCTGGGCCCCAATGGCTGGACCGTCGAGTTCTATCTTCATTTTTTCGACCTGGTAGGGAAAGATCTTCAGGAGCTAGTGGAAGACCCCAGGCTAAAAGGTAAGATTACTAGGGCCATTAAATCTACATTTATTACTCTTATTCCAAAAGAAAATAACCTTACCTCTTTCGATGATTATAAACCGATGGCCCTCTACAAGCTCATCTCAAAGATCATTGAAATCGGAATTAAACCTATTCTCTCTCGATCCTTGTCAGCTGAGTATCTTGGCTTTTTAAAGGGTCGTCAAATACTTGATGTTGTTGGTTCTGCACAAGAATGCCTACACAACATCAAGCATAAAAAATCTCCTACTCTCATCCTCAAACTTGACTTAAAAAAAGCTTTCAGTTGCATAGACTGGAACTTCCTCAGATTGATTTTAATCCAGTTCGGGTTTTTCCAAAACACTCTAAATTGGATTATGAGCTACGTCACCATTGCAACTTTTGCAGTGCTCATAAATGTCGAACCCTCCAACTTTTTCCATAGTGACAGAGGACTTCGGCAAGGATGTCCCCTATCTTTGCTCCTCTTCATCTTGGTCATGGAGGGCCTTAGTCTTCTTCTAAAAAAGAGCCAAGATGAAGGAAGTATCACAGGGATAGGGGGGACGCCAATAGGCATCCCCTCTATTGGAATCGATGGTTTAATGAGTTTTTTAATCACAAATTCCAATATTATGGTCTACAATGAAAGATGTTGGCATATTCTTCGTCGTTCACTCAAATAAATGAATAGGATTTAATGTTCTTAACTTCCTTGCATTTATGAATGCGTCTGTTTCCTTGTTTACTTTTTCACATTTACTTAATCTGATTAAAAAATTACTGCCCTACCCATTGATTGCCACTGATTGCGACATTTAATAATTAATTTTTATAATCAACCTCATTGCCCTGTTCCAGTAATTAGCAGGGACCAAACGTTTATGGATGTGAAGGGTTTCAATGTTTGGCACTACTCTGGTGCTCCGCCATTCTAATTATGTAACTCTGGTGCTCCGTCATTCCAATTCTCCTCCTGCACATCATTTAAAGCGAGCGGAATAGATTCAGGCTTAATATACGTTGTTCCATTACCAACTGATATATTAATATACGTCGTACCATTACCAACTGATATTTTTTTTTCCAGGCTTAATTAATATACGTCGTTCCATTACCAACTGATATTTTTTTTGCTACAAGCGGGAATAGATTCAGGCTTAATGGGAATAGTTTCAGGCTTAACATGCCATACTATGTGCCATGACTAAACTTTCATTTAATATGCCAACCATTTTATAAACTTTTTAAAAAACTTCTCTTTTGTCTTTACATTATTAGTTACACTTCTTCTCTCATAAATTTGAATCCTAAACTAAAACCTAACCCTAACTCTAAATACTAACCTAGACTATTTATTATCATTAATATTTAATCATCATATATTAATAATTCTAATATTCAAAATAATATTATTAATAATTTTAAAAGTAAGTAATATTCCTAAATACTAACCTTGATAATTTATTAACATTAATATTTAATCATCATATATTAATAATCTTAATCTTCAAAATAATATTATTAAAATCTTAAAAGTAAAGTAATATTGTTAATGTTTGTCCCCGAGGTGTAGGACAGTCGGTGACGGAGTGTGTTGTTAAGCCACTCCGTGATGTTAAAGTCACCGGTTCGAAACCTGCGGGGACAAAAAATCCAACCATGTTAAGGGTTGGTGTGGCTCAGGCTGGGTGCGATCCTCGGGTGATTTTGACGGCTTAGATGCCCCTGAGTCGCGGTTTCTCAAGCCACAGGTTAATCGCAGGTCCTGCACAAATTAACAAACAAAACAAATATTGTTAATGTTTAAATGTAATATATTATTAATGTTTAAAACTAATGTAATATTAATGTAAACAAATAATGTTATATTATTAATGTATTAATTTTATAATGTGATAATATACTATTAATGTAAAACCCATTAATAGTAATGAATAAATATATAAATTTACCAATAAAATAATAAATAAATATAGAATAATATAGCAATAACAAGTTAATAACAATGAGTAAATATAGTAATGTAGCAATAAAGTCATAAATAAATAAGGAATAATATAGTAGCAAAGAAGTAATAAATAAATATAGAATAACATAGTAATACTAAGTTTTACTATTTATCCAAAGTAATAAATACATTACCTAACTCATTATTATAAAGGATGAAGAGACATCGGTATGTATATTGATATTACATAATTTGGTTTATTTTTATTATTATAATGTGTTTAGTTCAAGTGGACATAATCATGGTTTAAGGGTGTAACTCTAAGAAATGATACATTTTCTTAATGGCAATATTGTGGCTCTCGTTTTTTCATTAGTCATTTTTTTCTCATCTCACCTTTTTCACATCTATTAAATGTTTTCACCTGTACAAACATCCTTTATAAAATGTTCTTATTTAACTTAACAAACATCCTATCAATGAATTATGACTATAACTAAGGTCATC
>ML788685.1:281156-302224 GCA_009831015.1 Picea engelmannii | reverse complement strand
ATGTTCGTAGACCTTTCAACATAAATTATAATCCATTTGACCCATTAATGGATCAAAATATTGTATGTTACAAGTGCAATAATCTTGGTCACAAAGCACGAGATTGCAGAGAGATGAAGGAAGATAATCATATGCCAAATGTCCGCATACCAACTACAACATGGAAAAAGAAAGAAATTACACACAATGAAAATTGTTGAATAACATTGGTCGCTAAAGAATGCAAAGAGGAAGATGAATGGTTCACAGACAGTGGGTTCTCATCTCATATGACCGGAGATCAAAGAAAATTTGTCAGCTTGAAGAAAAAGGGTGGAAATGTTGCATTTGGAGATGACTCATCTACCAAAATATTTGGAGAAGGTGAAGTAGAGCTTGGAAGAAAAAATGTAAAAGCAAAGAATGTCCTATTGGTTGAAGACTTGAAGCATAATCTACTCAGTTTTAGTAAAATGTCTGATCAAGGATACACTCTTACGTTTAAAATTAGAGAAAATAACTTAGGAAGATTTGTTGCAACTGCAACAAGAAGACCGAACAACATATACATCCTAGAAATGAAGAAGAGAGAGAATACATAAGCCACACAAAAGGATTACAAGGAAGAAAAAGTCCCAAAGACCAAAAATAAGGATGAAGTATTATTGAGTGCCACATGTTTAGGGGGAGCAACCCCAAAGAAGAAGGTCACCTTATGCCATTGAACTTAGGGGGAGAAGCCCTAACCTTTGCCATTGATGTCAAAGGGGGAGAGAAATTGGGATCATGATGATAGGGGGAGAATAAGTGTTTCCATCAATGACAAAGGGGGATATTGTTGGAAGATTGGTTGTTGTCATTGATGTCAACCCTAGTCATTGGTTTTGGACTGCAAGATTGATGAAGGTATTTGGACATGAAGGACAATGCACATGAAGATACAACACCCATAGATGGATAGTATATATCATGTTGTTTCCAGTGGTATGTGGCACATCACGTGGATCCTCATGGTTGAGGAGAAATGAATTTCTGAAGATGACAAAGTGAACTGAAGAAGGAAGTACATGTAGGCCCTGAAGATAATTAAAGAAAATAATTACAAAATAAGAAAGTGCCAGGTCGGCCATAATGTTAAAAGGAAGTGACATAAATGGTATGAAGTGACATAAATGGTATAAATAAATATCATTATACATTCATTTGAAACACATGTCGAATTTCAGAGGAAATCAGAAGTAAAGAAGGTTGGATTTCAAGGGAGGATGAAGTCTTTTGGTGATGTGTTCTAAGGTATGTTATTTTCAGGTCATCTTACCATTGTCGCTATAACGTTTTTTCTAGAATGATTCAGATGGTGAAATTTTTATGGTATTTATAAGACATGTCAAGGTACATGTGGTAAAAGTTTCATCTCTTGATTTGCTATAATTATGGAGATACACTCTGTGGAAGATAGGGTTTTTGACCAGTCCTGAAGCTAGTCAATAAACAGGTGTTTCGGGTAAAATAGTCATAACTTCTTCATAGAGAATCCAAATGATGTGGGACCAATTTAATTGGAAATAGGACGACCTTAGTTTCTTGTGTGTGAGTTTCAGAATCTGATGTTAAATATTGAGCATGGTGAATTCTGTACAAGTTAGTTCTCCTGGATAAACCAAAATTGAATAAGGTCTACCATTCTTTCTATAACTTCCTTTTGGGGAGGATTCAAGGAGTGAAACTTGGAGAAGTTTCAGAAAATACATTGAGTAATATTATCTATAGGATCAGAGTATTCCAAGAATTGAAGAATTGCAGAAGTTGAAGAATTCTCATGAAGCATTATCAAGTTCTATGTGATGGTTGGTTGATGGTGATGATTTAATGTAAAGTTTTATTATCTATCATATATTCTTGGGTGGAAGGAAGGGGGAAATGATGGAGAGTTCAAATCTCTCTTAATATTGGAGGATTGTATCTTCCTCTTGGAGGTTTATCCCTCCCTTTACATTTGGAAGCTGCAGCTACCTTTGGAAGTCATTACTTCCCTTGAACAATAACTATTGATTATTTCTCATATATTGTGCATGATGTACTATGGTGTATTGGTGTAACTCTTATACTATTGTTCATTACTCATTGGATATAATTGAATGGTTTAAGTATAATTTGAAAATGGTTTTAAATTGTACTTGATATTGATTCACCCCCTCTCAGTATCAACAAAGGACACTGCAACCACTACAGCCTTGGTCTAAGCACCTTCTATCCAGTAGAAGCAAGTCAACAAGATTGCAAAAAAGAACAAAGATTCCTTCTTCACATAGTCATCTCATGTAGCCAGAGTGGTTAAAAACATCCAACCCTTCCAACATTAGGTTCTCAACAACCTTCCACAAGAAAAGTAGTGCAACTTCTCCAGCAAGGCAAGCAATTCACCAAGGTTCAGATTCAACAAACGCTTTCCCCTCTCCCCTGGGAACTCAACACAATGTATACCATTGTTTCCTAAGGAGAGAGGATTGATCCATGATAATATCTATGGCCACCCACCTATTCCAACTGGATCAAAACAATTCTCTGGAAATTTACTATTTTTAGCAGTTTTTCTAGTCCTAAACTTCCAGGGCCATTTTAAGGGCCTAAACAACACCTTTTCATGATTAGGCACCTCAATGATTATCAAAGGCGTGATTTATCCTTTGAAATGAATCTCTTTGTCAATACCTTTCCAATGACCTATTGTGCGCCCCAAACAGAGATCGTATGCCAAAGTTATTCCCCTGGGAAGTTGATACACCAAACTACCCAAAACAGGGTCCACAAACCCATTGGCTTTTCATCTTCCAGTGTTAGGGTTTTGGATTTTATTTATGTTAAAAAGGCCTTTGGAGTCTCATTGTAACAATCATATTCTTTCAAATGAGTGTAGCCATCACATTTATTCTCAGAGATAAGCTTCCACCATTCTAGCGAGTCATTCACTCTGTAATTCTACAGTTTTTGTAGATTCTCTCATTAATAAAAATTGTGCATTACTGTATCTCTATGTTTATTGCAATATTTATGTGTATCTCGCAATATATATGTATATTTCATTGTTATATGTTTTCCTTCATTATGTTCTAAAAAATAATTCGGATCAATGCACATATAAGAAAGTCGACCCCTTTCATATATGCACATACACAAAAGCTGACTAGTTCTGTATATGTCCATATACAGAATTGGTGGGATTCCATATATGAACATATACAAAATCCAACCACTTCCATAGAGTATATATAATTTTCCTACATATGTATATTCACATACATGGAAGTGGTCGCCTTTCGTATATGCACATATACGGAGGCCAACCGACTTTTGTATATGCGCATATATAAAATTCGACCACTATCGTATATGTACATATATGGAAGTGGTCAAATTTTGTATATATATAGAAGCAAACCACTTCTGTATATGTGCATATAAAAAAGGTGGCTCTCATATATGCACTGACTTCTGTATATGTACATATACAGAAGACAAACACTTTTGTATATCGGCATATACAGAATCCACCTTTCATATATGCGCATATACGAAATCCATCCACTTATGTATATGTGCATATACAAAAGTCGACCACTTTCGTATATACACATATACAAAAGTGCTCATATTTCATATATGTCCATATACACAAGGGGAAAAAGGCGGTCCATTCCATATATATGCATATACGAAAGCCAACCACTTCTGTATATGTGCATATATAGAAGTGGTCAACTTTCGTATATGTGCATATATGGACCACTTCTGTATATGTGCATATATAGAAGTGTTCAACTTTTGTATATGCGCATATATGGAAGATGACCACTTCCATATATGTGCATATACGGAAGGTGGCTTCCATATATGCGTCGACTTCCGTAGATGCACATGTACAGAAGCCAACCACTTATGTATGTGCGCATATACAAAATCAAACCACTTCTGTATATGCACATATATTAAAGTTGGATTCTATATATGTGCATATATGGAAGTCATCCACTTCCATATATGTGCATATATATAAGTGGTAGGCTTCCATATATGCGCATATATGAAAGCCAACCACTTCTTTACATGTGTATATACAGAATTTGGCTTCTGAATATGCACCGACTGTCATATATGTACATATACAGAACTTGGACACTTTTGTATATGTGCATATACGGAAGCCACCTTTCATATATGCACATATATAGAATTCGACCACTTCCATATATGCACATATATGGAATCTGACCACTTACGTATATGCTCATATACGAAAGTCGGCCACTTCCGTATATGCCCATATACAGAAGTGGTTGAATTTCATATATGGACATATATGGAAGTTGGCCACTTCCATATATGATCATATACAAAAGTCAGCCCCTTCCATATATGCACATATATGGAAGTGGTCGACTTCCATATATATGCATATATGAAAGTTAACCATTTCTGTGTATGTACATATACGGAAGTGGTCGACTTTTGTATATGCGCATATACCAAAGTCGGCCACTACCATATATTTACATATATGGAAGTGGTCAACTTTTGTATATGCGCCCACTGTCATATATGTGAATATAATGAAGCCTAATGCTTCCTTTATATGTGCATATACCGAAGCCACCTTTCATATATGCGCATATAAGGAATTCAACCATTTATGTATATGTGGTTATATGAAAGTGGTCATCTTTTGTATATGCGCATATATGAAAGTCGGCCCCTTCTTTATATGTGCATATACAGAAGTCGACCACTTCTGTATAAAATATGACCACTACAAATATATGTACATATATGGAAGTGGTCGACTTCCGTATATGCACATATATGAAAGTGTGCATATACGAAAGCCGACCTCTTCCATATATGCGCATATACAATAGGTGGTTTCCATATATGAGTCGACTTTCATATATGAACTTATACAAAAGCTGACCACTTCAGTATATGTGCATATATGAAAGCCACCTTTAATATATCTACATATACGGAAGTAGAACACTTCTGTATACATGCATATACTTAATCCAACTACTTATCTGTATGTGCATATACAAAAAACAACTTATGTATATGTGCATATACAGAAATCAACCACTTTTGTATATGTACATATATAGAAGTGGTCAACTACCATATATTCAAATATATAGAAGCCGACCACCTTCTATATTTTCACTTATACGTAAGTGGCCAAATTTTGTATATGCGCATATACAGAAGTCAATCGAATTCGGTATATGCGCATATATGAAAGTCAACCACTTTCATATATGTGCAAAAACACAAGTGGTCGTCTTCTATATATGCACACATACGGAAGTGGCGGGCTTACGTATATGCCCATATATGAAAGCTAGCTTCTATATAGGCACAGATACGAAATCCAACCACTTTCATATATGCGTATATATGGAAGCCAACTTTCATATATAGGCATATATGAAAGCATGCCACTTCCATATATGTACATATATGGAATCTGACCACTTCAGTATATGTGCATATATAGAAGACGACCACTTCTATATATGCACATATATGGAAGTTGACCACTTCCGTAAATGTGGATATATGGAAGTCACCTTTTGTATATGCTCATATATAGAAGTAGTGGGTTTTTGTATATATGGAAGTGGATAAATTTTGTATATGCACATATAAGAAAGCTAATCAATTTTCATATATGTCCATATATGAAAGTATGCCACTTCCATATGTCCATATACGGAAGCTAACCACTTTTGTATATGTGCATATATGGAAGTGGCCGACTTTTGTATATGCGCTTATATGAAAGACATATAACATCTATGGAAGTGGCATGCTTTCATATATGTGCATACGGGAGGTGGAAGACCTTTGTTTATGCACATATAGAAGCTAACAGGATTTTGTATATGAACACATACAAAATTCATCCACTTATGTATGCACATATGCGGAAGCCGACCACTTCTGTATATGCACATAAAAAAGTAGTTGACTACCACACGCATATATGGAAGTGGTCAGTTTTTGCATATGAGCATACAAAAGTGGTCGACTTTTGTATATGTGCATACACAGAAGTGGGTGACATATGTATATGCACATATGGAAGTGGCTGACATCCATAAATGTGCATACACAAAAGTTGGTCGGCTTTAGTTTGTGCATATACGGAAGCTGACCACTTACATATATGTGCATATATGGAAGCCGACCACTTCCATATATATGCATATACGAAAGTTGTCGGCTTCCATATATGCACATATATAGAAATAGATTCATATACAAAAGTGGTCATATTTTGTATATATAGGGAAGTTGTCATCTTTTGTATATGCGCATATGCAGAAGGCGGCTTCCATATATGCGCATTTATGTAAATACATTAGCTTTTCCGTAAATTCCCATATATGGAAGTTGTTAGCACTCTGTAAATTTTGTCCGGCTAATAGAAAAATGACAGAGGTAACTGTTTCAACCAACTTTAGAGCTGGGTACTAGCCTTCTCAGCTCAAAGAGGGCTCTCTCATGTCACTTTATATTTCTTTGGCAATATGTGGCTAGATTTAGTTTGTTTTGGGGTTTTTTATAAAGATGTTGGCAAGGAAGAGGAGGGACACTTAGGGCTATGGAGTCAAATTTATGAAAGTGAATGAAAACAATGACTGGCCAGTAGAACTCTCCAGAGGATAAAGGCTAAATGAGGCAATGAATCTAAGTTTTAAATTGTATTTAAGAAGAGTGTAAGAAGAAGGGGAAATCAAATAATTGCATCATAGCATTACTAAAATGAATTCTAAATTAGTTAGGAAGAAAATTACACAATTTGAATTTCTTAAGCTGAGAGAATTACAAGATGAATTATGGGCCTTTAAATCTTTAATTTAAACAGAAGAAAATGCAAATGGAATTAAAGAACACAAGAAATACATACAATGAAAGGAGACAAAACTCATATCACCACCATTAGAACCTTTTCATAGAGACTTCAAAGCTTCTGCATATGTATTCAATTCAACTCTAGAAAGTTACAAAATCCTCTTGCTACGAGGGGAGGCCCCTCTCCGGTAAATACAACCTTCATTTATCTTTTAACTAGTATATATAGATTAATTACATCCGGGATCCAAAACGAATCATCTTCCCCCCAAAATACCAAAAATAGGCATTAGTTACAAAGAAGGAGTAACGTACAACAATTGTACTCCTATTTTCTAGGGGACGTTATGATAAAAAACTGACATATTTGAGATTTTCACTTTGAATGCCACATGTCTATATCATTACAAAATTTCTCAGAAACATACTTAATTTAGCTTGAAATCTATTTCAAATTAACAATTTCTTCCTTTAAAGTGTCAAGCCAAGTAGGATGGTTTTCTCTAACGCTTTCAACCACCTCAGATTTAACCTCTGTCTTATCCATTCTCTCTGGTTTTCCAAAAAGAATGAGCTTATCTCCCTTAACTATACAAGAATTAGAAAGATTATTCGGTTTGTGATGATCTCGTTCAGGAATGAAATGTTAATCACCCAAAACAGAGTAATGTCATCCATGTTTTGAATGATAGTAATCACTAAGATCCAATCATAGGTTACTGGCGAAAGTACTAGCAAGGACAATGACTTATCATGCTCAACTATCAACTTCAAATGATGAGCCTTCGAATCAGTTTTATGGTGGCACTTGCCCGACATCGCACAGACGAAAAGTACCCGAACAATTGTCCTAAGGTGATTTGACGGGCCATCAACTTCCCCTTTCCACATGCAATCCTTGGATGTGATATATGTCTAATAATTTTCTGACACATGACATTGGGTGGTTTCAAGATTACCCTATTTTCCCCCTAATATGTATCTGGTGGTTCCACGTGCCCTTGAAACAAAACCATGGTATTCTTATCGGCCTTCCTCCAAGAGATTAACCGATGTGCTATTTCTCTACTTGATACGTCATATGACCATCGATCAGCAACACCCACAATCCACGACCCATTGGGTCTCATTGACTTTTCATTTCCTCTATATTTAGCCCCATCCTCTAGATATGGAATTGTCTGCTAGTCTATCATTCCCCCATACTGACTTAGCCTCCTGCTAAGTCATGGGGTTGGGACTCCATAATTTTTTTTTACAATGATAACTTGGGCTCCAACTGGGGATGCTATCCTCCCTACGAGGTAGCAAAGAATAGTAGACCTTGTTCCTTATCCATTGGAGCTTATCTCACAACAAGTGTGTGCCATGCTCTAACCTGGAGACTGAATGTTGGATATATTGCTAAAATCTAACTAAATACTTTATTTGGGAATATAAACTTGAAAATTCTTGATCATCAAGCTTATTCACACCTACCTACCTTAACAGTTGAAATGAGCTTCCAATCAAATGAAATCATAATGCCAATGTAACCATGCAAGCATATTATCTAACACTAGGTTTCCTTGCACATTCTTGTTCCAAAATCTGTTCACCAACAACTCCTTTGAGAAGTTATATATGAATTTGATTTTTAGGATTTCAACAATATTGGGACTGTTTATTTTTTCTAGCAAAAATGCAAATGGATATTCCAACGCATGCATAAGGCCCAAACTATGTTTCACTTCTTCCACTGTATTCTGATTTTCATGTGATTCACCCTGTTGATTTCCATCAAGAGGCTGATAGATCTATTGAGATGGATGGAAGTAACAACCTCCTGAATCAAAAGACAACACTGGCTGAAGAAGAACCTCTAGTGTAAAGCAATCCATATATAATACTGGCGTTGATTTGACATTACCTTCACCTTTGATCTTGCAATCCATCCTAAGCCTTAAATCTTGATTATTAGAATTTTCCATATAACATGCCACAGGGTCATAAAAATCGTGAAAAAACATTTCTTCTTGATGAACAAAAACATAAAGACCAGCCTCTTTCATAATTGTTTGTTGTTCTTTCTCTATTTACTCCGTTCTGGGAACATTATCAAATGAAATGGAAACAATGAGTTTGTCTACTTTTCCATTCATATCAACAAAAACATCCATACACTCTTGAACATATTTGGACATGATAGCCAGATTATATGTATCAAGACTATCCTCTTGTTCATCAAACAATTATGGTTTGGTTTTAGTAACCTTCCGGAAATTTGCTTGAGGACTGTTATCTTGGCTTATAGATGAATGAAGGGGAATAAGTTCATGTTCATAATATTCTTGCAAATGAGGAAAGATGACAGCGTGAACTATTTCATATTCATGAGTTCTCATGGATGTTTTCTCAAAACTGTAATTTTCAAGTGAATCAAATAAAACAACTGCCTCTTTATTATTTTTCTGTATTTCTGATTGAAAAGTGGCATACACTGTTATTTTTCTTTCCTCGAACTCTATGCAATTTGTTTGTATAATGCTTGCAGTTTCTATATATGAAGTTTCATAATCCTCATCTCTATCTATATGACTTAGAAATTGAACAACAACATCATTCATAGAGGAAGAAATACAACTTTGAAACACGTTGTCTTGCCGGAAATCTTGCAGGATATCTATATCAAGTTCCAGAGAAAGACAATGACCTTTAATAACAATTTCTTGATCATCTTAATCTTCATTTTCAAGCTGGTAGTTGAGCACATGTTGCAAGTCTCAACCAAAATAACCTTCCATGTAATCATCCACATGATCATTTAATGTATACGAAGGTTGTTGATCTTCCTCACTGATAACAATTTGCCCATGTAAAGTAGTGCCATTGAAGTCAGTCTTTATGGCTTCCTATGTTATCTCATGATTTTATTTCAACAATTGAAAGGAAGAAAAACATAATGGAATATGGTTTTCATTTGCAAATCCATTGTATTTTTGATATTCAACATCATATCTGGAAGATTTCTGATCTAGAACATTATCGACTTTTTGCTTCAGTAATTTGAAAGAATAAAAACACAATGGCAAGGTTCTTTCACCTAAGTCAAAATCTTCTTCATTTTCTTTACCTCTGTAATATGCACATCTTTCCATTTCTCTAGGTTGTTGAATGCACTTCTTTTCAGATTCCTCTTCGACCAATTTCTGCAATTCCTTGTCAAATTGTCTCAGTGAATCAGTGTGATTTGGCATCAGCACACATTCTTTTACTTCAATGATGATCTTAAAATTTTCTTTCAAACATTTAAATGAAGGAAATCATAAAGGTAAATAATTTCCTTCAACCGTTTCAGTACTCGTTTCTCTATAACTATGATATTTAAGTTGACTGCTCTCATTATACTATTGAAAAAGAACATTTTCTGATAGAGGAAATGCAGTTGGTTGTTATGGGAGATCATTATCATAGTCATCATCATATTCATCGTATATAGGCGAATCAACAACATATGCAATGTCATTTCACAAGAACAATCTTGGAACATCAACTTGCTCTTCAACAGACTGTTTTGCAAACTCATCTTCTTGACTGTCTACAAATGAATATATGAAACAATCGGCTCCATGCTTGTCATGGGATGGATCAAAAACTACATAAGTGTCTTCTTTTTCAATAAGTGAGCTATAATCCTTTGCAAAATCATTTACATTCAAAACTTCATGAGGGCCTATGGTATCATTAATTTTATGCCCAAGATTCCAGTCAAATGTTCTCTGTTCATATCCACTCTCATGTCCTGGAACACCCAACTCTTCACTTCGAATCTGTTCACATGCTAGGATATTATGTTTAATCTTCTGAGAATCATTGAAAATTTGTTGTAAGGTCTCAGGTCTTCTTTCCATCAGGAGGAAATCCATATCCGGGTGAAGAGTAGTGGCATACTGGAGCATGGCAGCAACTTCAGTGGGTTGAATTTATTTAGGTAAATCATAATAAATACTGGAAAACCTTATACTGGAAATGGAAATAGTCTCATTTATTTTCTCTTTCAAAGCATAAAATTTTGTAAGTTGCAGGTCTAGAGATTTCTTCTTACCCCAGAACTTTGAAAAAACACTCTTCAATTCTTCCCATGAGCCAATGGTCTCTGGCTTCAATTGTCTAAACCATTCTTTGGTATCTCCTTTCAAGGATTGAGAGAAACCCCTCATACAAACATCATCATGGTCAATCTCAAACAAGTCTATAAAATTCTCAAACCCTTGGATGTGTTTCTCAGCAATGATGGCACCAAGTTATCCATCAAATACCAATAGGTATTCATAGTGCTTTGGAGGAAAATCATGAAGGATGTGTGGTAATTTTAAGGGCTTGTATCTGTGTTGGGTCTTTGAGGGTGTTGGATCAACTACAAGAGATAAAATATCATCCTTGGTTTCATGAGGCTTATCAACTTGGGCATGGTTATCACATGGCTCAGATGGAAGATTTTCATCAAAATCAGTAATAAACTGAGGAGATATTTGTATAATCTTAAGAGGAGGATATACAATTTCAAGATTATCGTAATCGTCATTTGCGTGCAGTAGGTGAAGAATAATTTGTTTAGCATGTTCAGGAAATGACCAAAGGTAATTTACAACAAACGTTAATCACCCAAAAAGAGTAATTTTATCCATGTTTTGAATGATAGTCGTCATTGAGTTCCAATCATAGGTTACTGGTGAAAGTACTAGCAAGGACAATGACTTATCATGCTCGGATATCAACTTCAAATGATGAGCCTTTGAATCAGTTAAATGGCAGCGCTTGCCCGATGTAGCATGAACAAAAGGTACCTGAACAATTGTCCTAAAGTGATTTGATGGGCCGACAACTTCCCCTTTCCACATGCGATCCTTGGATGTGATATATATCTAATAATTTTCTGACACGTGACATCAGGGTGGGCTTGGGTGGTTTCAAGATTACCCTCTTTTCCCCCTAATATGTATCTGGTGGCACCACGTGCCCTTGAAATGAAACCGCGGTATTCTTATCGGCCCACCTATGTCCTACGACCATCGATCGACATCGCCCATGATCCATGACCCATTGGGTCTCATCGATTTCACCTTTCCACTATATTTAGCCTTGTTCGCTAGATATGGCATCATCTGCTAGTCTATCGCTCCTCCATACCAACTTATCCTCCTATTAAGTCCTGGGGCTGGGACTCCATAATTTTTTTTTACAGTGATAACAAAAGCCACCTTCTGCATATGCACATACACAAAAGATGACAACTTCCATATATGTGCATATATGGAAGCTGACCACTTCCGTATATGAATCCACTTCCATATATGTGCATATAGGGAAGTGTCTAACTTTATTATATGCACATATACAGAAGCCGAAAACTTTTTTATATGCACATATACAGAAGTGGTCGACTTCCATATATTGGCATATACAGAGGTGGTCAACTTCTGTATATGTGCATACAAAATCAGAATGACTTTCATATATGCGCATATACAGATATCAACCACTTCCATATGTGCATATGCGGAAGTCAGACACTTCCATATATTCATATATATGGAAGATGACCACTTCCATATATGTGCATATGTGGAAGTCGACCACTTTCGTATATGCACATATACGGAAGTGGTTGGCTTCCGCATATGCTCATACTTAAGTGGATGACTTTCATATGCGCATATACGAATGTCCATCGAATTTTGTATGCGCATAAATGAAATTATGTCATCTTTCATATGCACATATACGGAAGAAGGCCACTTCCATATATGTTTATCTACGGAAGTGGTTGGCTTCTATATAATCGCATATACAAAAGTTGGCCACTCTCGTATATGTGCATATACGAAAGTGGTTGGCTTCCATATATGCACATATGGAAGTGGATGACTTTCGTATATGCACATATATGAAATTTGGTTGGCTTTCGTATATGTGCATATACAAAATTCGGGAACTTTCATATATATAGAAGCTCACTACTTTCGTATATGAGCATATATGGAAGGTGGCTTCCATATATCTGCATTTACAGAAGTGGTTTACTTCCATATATGCACATATACATAAGTGGTCAACTTTTGTATATGCGCATATACAAAAGTGGTCGGATTTCGTATATGCACATATACGAAAGTGGTCGACTTTCATATATTATCATATATGAAATATGGCTTCCATATATGCGCATATACAGTCACTCTGGGAATTAAGTATTCAGATTTTCTTGCAGCCATTCCTTGAGGCATGTGGCTATTTGTCAGTCCCAAACCTTGTTTTCTCCTCCGAAAATGTGTACACGTGAATATTATAGACCCAACTTCAAAGTCTTGTCTAAATGTTTTACCCTACATTTGGAAATATTGAGGTCACCCACAAATTTATGGCTTGTTTTTTATTGATCTACGAGGTGGTTTGTACGATTTTTAAGTTTAAAAGAATTGCTATGGAAGGAATGCCCACCAAAGTCACAAGGGTTTTCAATTCTGGTTTGTTTGCAGCGGTTATTGGAAGTTGTGATGTGAATATGATATAACAGAAAGAGGAGCTCTATGTTTCTCTTCCTCTCACGATGTTTGGGATATTCTGTATAATTATGATAGCTATATCATTTTATAAACAATATCCTACAAAAAGTTATGATAGTTTAAAAGGAGAAATGAAATTCATTTCTTTTTATATAATCATATTAATTTCACTTGATTTTTATATTGCACGATTTAAAAGGATTGTTGCCAAGTTGTGGATCCTGTGTGTGAAATTTAAAAGAGTGCTATCGCACAAACAAATTTGGTGAAAGTTTTGGATGGAAAACAATGGATATTCAAATGATTTTATGTAATGTTGATTTTAAAGTTAATAAATTTTATTTCTTGTAGCATAATAGTAATCATTTTTTTTCCCATTCATTGTTTCATTTTTCATTCATTATACTCCCACCACCTTCCCAATAACATTTATCCATCCCTTGTTCTGTTATCTTGAATACCATTTTTAAAAGAAAAAGGATTTAAAAGGATTATGATTTTGGGTTGGCGATTGTGACATGGAGATATTGTTTTTGGAAGAAAAGGACTCTGCATTGCTTGAACAATATTCATTGTTGATTCCCATCCATGCTACTATTTTTCATTCATTATAAACGCCCTCATATTCCCATTGACCCTATCATTCCCTGTTCAATTGCAGTTAATTATTAAATTAGATTTGGTGAAATTGTGTTAATGGATGGATTGCATATGCTTCCATTTGCGAATGATAGAGCCAACATATTGATTTTATTTAGGTAGAATATTAGCGAATGGATTGTTAAAATTTTTCATATTCTAATTGAGATATTGCTTCAGGATGAGCTTCTTTAACAGGGGAAACAATGGCAGAGGTGTAAAAAGAGGTAGAGGAAACAATTGGCAAAGAGGCCATAGAAGGCCATGATTCTCAATACATTTTGATGTTGATCCACAAGAACTAAATCAACTTTTCCAATCTGGGTTTTTCAATCTAGTTGGCCAAGGAATTCTACAACCTAGGCCTAAGAGGCCTCCTTTCCAGCCACACTAAAATTTCTCTGGTATATGTGTCCCCCCTCATGTTTCTATGCAGCCATAACCACCTGCCAATGATGGTTGGAAAGAGATCGTCCACCAACCTGCTCCACATCATAATGGGTGGCCTAAAATATCGTTGCCATTGCCCCCTCCTCCACTGCCATTTAATCCAAATGCCCAAGCTAATTGCATTGCTTCACCATCCCAATCTGTTAGCGACATTTCTTGTCCTAGGCACAAAAGTATTCAGGTTTGTAAGTTGCACGAGGAGCGCCCAAGCGCAGCGAACAGAAGAAGTCCTTTTCGGACTTAAAATCAAGCGAGCAAGCAAAATTATAGTGTCAACGATCTGGATCCATCCATATGAGCATATCAATGAGTGGCGGGAAATCGTGGATAGAAAGGTGCGCCGAAGATAATGCAATGGATGGCGCCCATATTGTATGCAGGGAAGAGTAAAAGCCGTCCATTCGAGGGACGCGTGGCGCGAGATCCAATCGCGTCGATTTTTCGGCAGTCACGAGTTCAAGGGGTGAAGGTTTTATGTCATTGTATATTCCGAAACCCCAAACCCCGAAGCGCCGATGGCGCCCAAAGTCGGGCCCATAGTATCAAGGGGGCAGTCTCAGCCGTCCATCCATAGGAGATACCTGGCGCACGATTAGGCTACTCGTCGTTTCTCCCATCGCGATTTCAAGAAGTAAGGATCAGCCCGTGGTCACCTGGGAAATAAAAGAGTTGTGCAAAGGGGGCCAAAGGCGTCGGGTCCATTCGCCGAAAGGTTCATCGCGTTCTCTAGGTGTCATTTGATCTGACCTCAAGCCTGGTTTTTTCTTGAAGTAAATGAAGGTAAGGAAGAGTGGTTGAAACCTCTCTTCATGCATTAAGTGCAAGATATGTAGGTTTCGGCAGACAGTCTGCCCGATACAGTCCTGTACACTGATTTTCTCCAAAAGGTCATAACCGGTCCTCATCTGACCAGAAAAAAGTCTACGCACGCCTTGTTGGCCTTTAATGTTCCTGCTATCTCCCATGCAGGAGCCATGCACAGTTAAGGCGGCGTCTGACAAAAGTTGCCTGACCAAATTCGGCCGAGGGGACACCAAGTCTTGGGTGCACGATCGGCCAGAGTTTGCATGTGCAGACTGTCAGAAGACATGCAGACGCAATGTTTTTAATGTAGCGTCTTGTTTTTTCTACTGTTGTTGTTTTGGAGTATATGTAGGCATTTTCTCCATTTTTGGAAGGATCGATGGTTGAGAAAGGCTCCTGGTTGTAAAGCTTTAATGAAGCACTGTTATTTCTGGTTATGTATGAACTCTTAAGAATTCTTACCTTATGAATGTCAGTTTCTTTCACATCCTTGTTTAAACTGTGTTAGAGCATCTCGGAATTGGAGAATCCAGTCGAGTTGTAACTATTATAGGATGATGTAGAATTTGATCACTGTGACAGTCGCACTATCTCTAATCAGTCCTTGTGATTTACCTAACGTTGAACGACTTGGAATTGGAGAATCCAGTCAAGTCCCTCTTTTAGTATCTCGAAGCCCTAAACCAGAGGATCTCGCATTCAGATTTTTTCTTCTACAAATTACTGAAAGCCTGTTGCCCAAAGTAGTTTGTTCACTCTTCTTATCAACTCTTCCACCTGTTCACCTTTTAATCAACCCGCTGACTGAAGTTAGATCAAGACCTCCTTTGTTTCTTGCATGCCGGACCCAGTCTCTGAGTTAGAGTGACATCTCCCCGAGTCTCTGTCCATTTGATCACCCATTAAAAACCACCGTGACGTGAAACTGATGGACGTCGGGCTCTGCTCCTACAAGCAATCCAGGAGTGACTTCCGTCGCCAACATTTCTAGCGTCGTTGCCAGGGATGAAATTGAAGATTTTCCCTAGGCAGAACGACATTGAGCCTATGATTATGAAGGTGCATCAGACATCAAAGCCCTTAAAGATTGCTACTGTGTACCTGGCGACTCCACTGTGGTGACTCCAAGGTTTCCACATCACTGTTTTAGTTGTGGCTACTATTAGCACACCTGAAATCTGACCCTAAGGAGCTTTCTCGAGAAGGTTTCAGCAGCTTCTTTCTCAGCCTGAGAAGCTTCCTAGGGTAACAACAATGTTAGGATATAACCTTAGATGGTGAACAAGGACCAGACACATTCGAATTTGCGCATATTTCTCCTGGCGACTCCATGATTCGAGGATCGATTGGCGACTCCACTGGTTCAGATGGAGAATATCTTGGCTCCCAGGTTTTCTCCTTTTGATTTTTCTGCTATTCTCGGTTTTCCTAATGTTGTCCCCTCTCCGAATGAATGGGGTGATTATTTTCCCAGATTTGGAAAATGTGAAGGGGACAACCCTGCTCAACACCTCAACGAATTTCATGAACTCATGCATCAGTGGGAGATACATCATGAGGATGTATTACTGAAGATGTTCATGTTCTCGTTAGAAGGGGATGCACATAAATGGTATCATTCTTTACCCCCTGCTAGCATTTCTTCACTCAGTGAATTCCATGCAGCCTTCACTACCTATTGTCAGGAGCTTTATCCCTCTGAGTTGATTTTTCATAGCTGTTGTGAGGGATACTACAACAAATGTATACAAGATAGAGCCATCTCTTATGTAGGATATGAGGATGATCCTAATAACATAGATCAGAATGTAGTCATTTCTCCTCCCCATTCATTTGTTTCGGGTGAATTTTGAAGCTGGTAAAATCTATCACTGCCAGACTTGACAGGTGGGAAGCTGAGCGATGTACAGAGGATTTTGGTATCTCTGCAATGGATGACTATGAAGATCCCGAGGAGGAATAAGATGCTTTGGGTGAAGTTATGGAACTGATAAAATCTATCACTGCCAGAATTGACAGGTGGAAAGATGAACAATGTGCCGAGGATTTCCCATCCTTTGAAGCAGAGGCCCTTAGCAGCTATACTGAGGGTGATTATGAAAAAATCTTTCCCACGGGTCCTTTTTATGGTCATTATGAATCTGACCCATGGGAGAGCCAAGAAGAAGAAATCCTCCCAGATATGATTATGTCTGATGAAGGCTGTGATGATGGGGGTTGTAAGGATAGAAGACTGGGGGAAGAATATGCTCTGAGTGAACTGATAGAACAGGCGAAATCTCTCACTGCCCAACGTGCAAGGTTGGAATCTGAAGGCAACGGAGAGAATTTTCTAGTCTTCAAGGCAGATGATTTGAATAGCTCTTTTGAAGATATTATTGAATATTTCTGGGATGCGTCAGCATCTGCCCCCGATGAGCTTGTTGTCTCAAATCAAAATGATGAAGAGGTAGTTGTGGAAGAGGATTTTTCTCTTTTCCTTCACAAGATTTCCCATGATGTGTTTACATTTGGGGTCGAAATGGAGGAGCGGGGGATAGTTCCATTTCTACAAGTTGGAGAAGCTCTTTTCCCCCCCGACTTTGATAATTATCTGGAAGAGGAGCAGCAGAACCCCACATCACCTTTTGCTTATCAGAGAAGCCAGACCACCTATGACAGTTATGAATCAGAGTCTGAGCTCGATATGCTGGATTTCCAAGAGCAGGTCGTAGAACCTTGTCCTCTACTCACTAAGGAAAATCATCATGAGGAAATCAGCCATCTCAGTCTTTTAGGAGACGCTGAGCAGTACGAGGAAGAGAAAGAATTTACCCGGGGAGGTTGTTTATGATGAATACGAATCTGACCTGGGGGAGAGCCAAGAAGAAGAGGAAAAGGAACCAGAGGAACAACTGAGCACATATTTCATTCCAGAGCCAGTCAACGAGCAGCTACAGCCTGAGATCAATGAGCCTACATCAGTTTTCCACTCACCTGTGCTTATCAAAGATATTCAACCACATGTGAGAAACTTTGTAGTAGAGGAAATTGCCTGTCACCAATTTTCCGAGATTCGCCACTCATTCTATGACCCTGTTAGAGAATACATGGAGTGGCATGTCCTTTATGCCTTGGAGCCGCCCTATTCCATATCAACTTCACCCTGTGAGAAGAAGTTGAAGAGTGTATTCGTTCTGCTGTCATGGTTACACCATCTGCTGGTGATCATCGACATAAAGAAAGAGCTTCCCTTTAGGAAGTTGCTTGATTGGCTATGGTGGAAGTCTGCTTTCACCTAGCCCCATGTAAAGTGTTTTATTAGTTTAGGATTGTATATAAATAAGCTCCTTTGAGCATGTATTTTTATTTTGTTTCTTTTATTTTTTGGCCTTTATTTTCAGCAGTGTGATGTTTTGAGCATGACTCCATAGCCCAACAGCAAGGCACTGAAGCTGTGGAATGAGTTCTTAGAGCATCACAGGGACGAATTTATCCCCCATGGATCCTAATGTTAGAGACATTTCTTGTCCTAGGCACAAGAGTATTCGGGTCTGTAAGTTGCACGAGGAGCACCCAAGCGCAGCGAAGAGAAGAAGTCCTTTTTGGACTTAAAATCAAGCGAGCGGGCAAAATTATAGTGTCAACGATCTGGATCCATCCATATGAGCATATCAATGGGTGGCGGGAAATTGCGGATAGAAATGTGCACCGAAGATAACGCAATGGATGGCGCCCATATTGTATGAAGGGAAGAGTAACAGTCGTCCATCCTAGGGACGCGTGGCACGAGATCCAGTCGCGTCAGTTTTTTAGCAATCACGAGTTCAGGGGGTGAAGGTTTTATGTCGTTGTATATTCTGAAACCCCGAACCCCGAAGCGTCGATGGCGCCCAAAGTTGGGCCCACAGTATCAAGGGGGCAGTCTCGACCGTCCATCCATAGGAGACACCTGGCGCGCGATTAGTCTCCTCGCCGTTTTTCCCATCGCGATTTCAAGAAGTAAGGATCAGCCTATGGTCACCTGGGAAATAAAAGAGCTGCGCAAAGGGGGCCAAAGGTGTCGGGTCCATTCGCCGAAAGGTTCATCGCGTTCTCCGGGTGTCATTTGATCCGACCTCAAGCCTAGTTTTCGATTGAAGTAAATGAAGGTAAGGAAGAGTGGTTGAAACCTCTCTTCATGCATTAAGTGCAAGATATGGAGGTTCTGACAAACATTCTGCCCGGTACGGTCCTGTACACTAATTTTCTCCAAAAGGTCATGGTCGGTCCTCATCTGACCAGAAAAAAGTCTACACATGCCATGTTGGTCTTTAATGTTGTTGATATCTCCCATGCAGGAGCCATGCGCAGTTAAGGCGGCGTCTGACGAAAGTTACACGACCAAATTTAGTCGAGGGGACACCAAGTCTTGGGTGCACGATCGGCCAAATTCTGCATGTGTAGACTGTCAGAAGACATGCAGACAGAATGTTTTTAATGCAGCGTGTTGTTTTTTCTGTTGTTGTTGTTTTGGAGTATATGTAGGCATTTTTTCCATTTTTGGAAGGATCGATGGTTGAGCAAGGCTCCCGATTGTAAAGCTTTAATGAAGCATTGTTATTTTTGGTTATGTATGAACTCTTGAGGCTTCTTGCCTTATGAATTTCAGTTTCTTTCATGTCCTTGTTCAAACTGTGTTAGAGCAGCTCGGAATTGGAGAATCCAGTCGAGTTGTAACTGTTATAGGATGATGTAGAATTTGATCACTGTGACAGTCACACTGTCTCTAATCAGTCCTTGTGATTTACTTAACGCTGAATGACTTGGAATTGGATAATCCAGTCAAGTCCCTCTTTCAGTATCTCGAAGCCCTAAACCAGAGGATCTCGCATTCAGAGTTTTTCTTCTACAAATTACTGAAAGCCTGTTGCCCGAAGTAGTTTGTTCACTCTTCTTATCAAGTCTTCCACCTGTTCACCTTTTAATCAACCCGCTGAATGAAGTTATATCAAGACCTCCTTTGTTTCTTACATGCCGGACCCAGTCTCTGAGTTAGAGTGACATCTCCTCAAGTCTCTGTCGATTTGATCACCCATTAAAAGCCACCGTGACGTGAAACTGATGGGCGTCGGGCTCTGCTCCTGCAAGCAATCCAGGAGTGACTTTCATCGCCAACACAGTCTTCACATGCAAGTAAAAGTCTTAAAATCACTATGCCTAAACCAAATATTGATAAAGGGAAAAAAGTGGCCAATTCCCCTAACTCTTCCAAAAATTATGTTGAATTAGTGTCCACCCATCTCCACCTCAAGGATAATTTCTCCCATGTCATAAGAGAAATCCATCCTCAAGGTTTCAATCAGCCTCAAATTGCTACAAAAGGCAAAACAATAGAGAGATCAATGGAGAGTAGTAGTGAAAAGAGGCAAACCGCTTCTCATAGAAAATATAGTTTTTAATGTTGTTAATGTTATTTTCTTTTGAGGACAATTTTTTTTTATTGATATGACATAATTTTTGGACAACAAATACACATTTAGACGTAATTTTTGGACAACATGAATATAATGCTATTTTTGGATATAGTCATGTTTTATTTTTTGTATTAAAATATTTGACTATTAATATGAGGATGCAAGTTACAAGGCCGATGTTTGAATTAAATTTTTAGGGTATTATACTTCATGTTTTGATGATTATTAAAGAAATGAAAATTGGAGTGACAAGGGGTCCCATCTATTTAGTTATTATTTAAATAGACCCTTATCTATAATATATATATATATA
>ML788685.1:255281-268061 GCA_009831015.1 Picea engelmannii | reverse complement strand
CGGGAACATATCGTGACCGTCGGATTTCATAACTACAAATGCATACTAATGCATATTAAAGAAACACACTTTTACCTAACGACATATTAGACCAAGTAGATCTTAACTAACTCCTAAGTGTCTAAATATCCTAACATCCCCCCAAATTTTTCTTCCTTACTATCACCAAATTGGCAATCCATTTGGAGTATCTCAAGGGAATTATGATCTTGGCATCTAGGGGTTTTTTAATTTCTCTCTCAATCACTGGTAGCAGAAGAGGACTGATAGGTCTGAGCTTTTGCTTGAAAGGAATGGTATCTTTTTCCAGAGGTATCTTATGCTGAATAATATCAGGATCATAAGTCTTTAAATCACTATATTTCAAAGCAAAAACATCAGAAAACTCTTTAAAAACACTACAGTATTTTGATTTCTCATCAGCAGTCAATTCGAAAGACAAATTTATAAACTTGGGCTGACTTTTACCTCTTATGTTATGCTCTTGAACAGCTGGATCTTTCTCCTTTTTGTCTGGCTTGTAAGGAACATCATTCTGGTCAAAAAGCCTTTCCATGGGTACCAAGCCTCGAGGTATATAATTGTTTGGTAACTGAACAATATCATGCTGGCCCAACTTCTTCTTTAGCTCAGGTTCCTATGATTCTTCTTCATTAAGATTCTGCTGATCAATGTGCAATTCAGAAAACTCATCTACCACTTGGAGAAATCTGTTAAGTTCATCATCATCTTCAAAAACTTTCCAATATTTGATATTATCAGGTAAGGAGGATCGATATTTAACTTGAATCTCATAGCTGAGATTAGGGGGCATGGGTGGAATGAATGTGCTAGCTGAAACAGCAAGAGAATCAGTGAGTTGATTCATATCCCTTGGTATGTATGAAATTTCAAAAATAGAAAAAGAATCACGTAGCTTCCATACCACGTCTCTGTAAGCTTTTAATCTGACATGCTTATCTTGAAAGGTGTTGTTTACCTGTTGTACGGTGAGGTCTTCATCTCCCAATACCTTCAAACCTTTTATCCCCATCTCTTTGGCTGAATTTAATCCCAACAGCAGAGCCTCATACTCTTCTATGTTGTTAGTGGTTCTGAAGTCGAGCTTGAAAGACAAAGATATGGTCTCCTTTGAAGGAGAGATCAGAACTACCCCAGCTCCTGTTGAGTCTTTAGTGTTGGCCCCATCGAAGAACATAGTCTAGACTGCAATGTTTTCACTTTCAGCCTGATGTTCAATAGGCTTCACTAGCTACATAGGAGTTGATTGACCATCATCAATCTGAAGGATGCATGAACCAAAATCCGTATCCACAGCATATATAGGATGATTGACGAAATTCTTTCCATTGTTGATGATATAAGAAAGATGGTTTTCCCTGTAAAGTCTTTTCATTTCCCCCCCAAACACTGGAATCGTAGCATAGGACAGATCCATCTGCAATGTACCTCCTAATCTTTTTCCCCATGAACGAGACAAAAGCAGCCCAAACTTAGGTGGAATATCAGCAACCACCACGTCTATAACCATGCTCCTCATTGGCAGTTGGGCAAGGTTTATAACCATATCTTTGATGAGGCCGAGACATTTGACCTTTCTAGAGTCAAAGGAGAAAATATCTTGATATGGTTTGGTGACTTCGAGCCCAAGCTCATCCATCACTGCCTTTGGCATAAGGTTATGTAATGCCCCAGAATCAAGCAAACAATTGTGAAGGATTTTTTCATGGACATTTAAGGATATGTAAAATGGTGGACAAGAATCGTCACGGTCTTCTATCATGGGCCCTATGGTCACTTTAGGCTTATCATCTTGTAGATTAACGAAATCATCTGACGGAGAGGTCTTAGGCTCAAGAGACTTTAAGATGGCTACTTTAAAGACTTCATTCTTTATGAGTTCAGTTAAAGGCATTGGTATCTTAACCTTTTGAATTTCTGATTCAAAATTGAAAGAGAGAGATGGTCTGTCTGAAACCTTTACCTCATTGGAAGGAGCCTTAAGACTGACTTGCTCCTTGGCTAGGATCTGAGTTTGTTTCTTTTGTTGTTTTGCTGGAGGGGGGGTTTGTTTTTCCAGAGCTGGAGGCTGATTGGCAACAACCTCTTTACTTTTCACAGGAGCAGTATCTTCCTTGTTCTTCACAGGGGCAGCCATGGGTGTTTTTGGACCAGCACTCTTGGATCTTAAGTTGTAGCCTTTCTGATCATCTATCAAGTAGACAGCTCCTTCTACACTTGCTTCCTGAATTTGTTGATCCATGAGGGCCTCTTCATAGTCTACCTGTGTCAAAAATGAAGTATCATTCTCATCACCAAAACAGTTTATCTCATCGGCATCCTCAATTTCATCGGGAGATGGATGTTGCTCTTCATCCAATACTGCATTTTGAAGAGGTGGTCTAATCCTCTGCTCATCAATTGGATTTCTGTCTCTTTGAAGGATCTGAACTTGTGGTTTATTCCTTCTATAAGGAAAATCATTTGGATTTCTCGGAGCGAAAGTATTTGGCTCTTTCACTCTTGCTGGTTGCTGATTTTGGACTTTCAATTTCGACATTTCGTATGTCAGACTATCCAACATCTTAGCCATCTTTTCCATTTTACTATTAGAAGAGGAGGAGGGCTCAACAGCAGACTTCTTCTTCTCAGCCCTTCCTTTAAGCTTCTGTGATGTTGTAATGTTAGACTCAACCTCGAGAGAAGCATCTTGCATTAAAGCAAGCGTGGCTGATCGTCTTTCTCTAAGGATAAGACAAAACTCTGCATCAAAGGTAGCAGAGAATGTAATCTTTGCCGATGCATCGCTTGGTTTAATCTCTGCAGGGATCTTACCAAACATTTTATTGAATCTCTTGATAAAGTCCAAGACCGATTCTCCATCTCCTCTCTTCAAATTTCCAAACTCAGAAATGTAGTATAGTAAATCTCTTCTTTCTCCCCAATGCTTCAAGAATACTTCATCTAATTGTTCAATGCCAGGGATTGAATTTGATGGTAGCTCTTTGAACCACTTTCGGTCTTGGCCATCCAAACTCTGAATGAAAACTCTAGTCCACACATCTTCTTCTGAAATATTTATGTTTTCTGCATAAGCATAAAATGCTTCAATGTGTTCTTCAGCAGTATACTCCCCTGCTCCTGTAAACTTTGGCATATATTTCTGGTAGTCACCTATTGGCATGGAAGACAGGGGATTTGGCAAGAAAAGTGGGGCATATCTGTTTGCCAAGATCTGTTCCATCCTGGTCAAAGGGGCAGCCATGGCAGTCTTGGCGATTGATACAGACGAAGAACTTGTAGGATATGATGGAGGAGATTAGCTGCCCGAGTTAGAATAGAATGACTATCTCACTTTGTCTTGAGCAGAAGGTTCAGAAATTGGTGAAAAATAAGAGGCTTTATAAAATTGACCAAGCAACAATGCTAAATTTTCTTCACCATTAGAGGATAGATCATGGAGAATTTCTTCTAGAATAGGTAGATTGGTGTGAGTGTATAAGACACCTTTCGAAGGTTTGATGGGTGATGAATCAAAAGAAGATGAAGAGGAATCTTATTTCTGTCAGGAGGATTCAGTATTCAATTCTTTTGGATGGGATGAAATGTCAATCTCAAGGACAGAATCAGTAATATTAGAAGAAAAAGAAGGTTCTTCTACTTTAGAAAATTGAGATGAATTTTTTATTTCCTGAGAATTCTGGGTTTCAGCAGGGGATTCAACCAAAGACTTTTTAGATATGGAAGGATGAGTATCAGTTGGAATACCTGAATTAGTTGCACTTGCAGATCCAGAAGCTTGTCTTTGCAAAGATTTTCCCTTGCTGATGATCTTCTCTGGATCAGGAACTGATGTTGTCAATGGGCCTTCTGGGTTTGCCCTGGTGTGAGCTCTTTTTGGAGCCACTCTGTTTCAATGGAGTCACCAGATAGAAAATGTACAACCTGATAGTGTCTATTTCTTGTATATCATCAAGAACTAGATCTATGTCGTCTCCCAGAGAAGCTGAGCTTCGATCTCCTCTCCCCGGCAACGGCGCCAATTTGTTATCACTCCAGGAAACTCTCCTAGGCTGTAAGTCGGAGATGCCTAGTAACTAACTCTTTTTGGGAAATATTTTCTTAATAATTGAAGTGGTTTTTGGATCAAGATGAATAACTAGGGACTGGACTATGTGTTCAAGACTGTCTAGAAATATAAAATCTCACAAGGCCTTCTAGTAATGCAATCAGACAAGGTTTGATTTGAATGGAGAAGAAAACAACTATTGAACCAGATTATACTCATATAAGCAAGCACAATGGGTTTAATAACTAAGGAAATAACTTATGATAATCAACTTAATCAATCAATTATTGAGATGACAGTCACATGCAGATTGAATAAGCATCAATAAAGAACATTCACTCATAAGATATCAGAGAACAGAAAGAAAAGTCTGACAACACAACTGAAGGAAGCTTGCAATTTTTCATATAATAAGAATAGGTCTCTCTTACAGTAGTAGCATGTAGAACCCAAAATAGAACCCTTGGTTCATCTTCTATCCTAAGATTTATAGCATTACAAAGTAGTTCTAAGATCCTAAAAACAAGGATCAAATATACTAAACATAGTAACTCAAAATTTTGTTGCAAAAGAAGTGGGATGTTTCCCCAAAATGAGGCCAATCCCAGATTTATCTCTGTTGATTGTTGGTGTAGTGTAGAACAGCCTCCCAAGGCTAAATGATGGCTTTCAAATAGAGGCTAAGTCGAATTTGCTGATGTGGCCAGGTGTCCTACTTTTCTGTCTTAATTAAAGATGTCCATAGACCTTTGAAATAACTCTTTTCTCCACAATTTGTCAAAAATAGCTGATGGGATAGACTTGATAATTCATCAAACATTCATTCGAAAAGATCTTGAATCTTGTCATCTCAAAAATCCTTGATCTGTGTAAAAACTCATCCAATTCTGGACACACAGGCTTTTGGTGGTTATCTGGGAAAGTCTCTGGGTGAGTTATCCACCGAAAACACCTCTTTTGGTGGTTAATGAGCACATTGGAGGCTCGCCTAAACCACCGAAAGTTGAACTTTGAAGAAATTTCAAAATTTCAAAAATGTTTATCCTGGATCCTCTTTTAATGCTCAAGCTTTCTTAGGTGTTGCAGTCCTGGTTCGAGCAGACCTACGAACTTCCACTGGCCGTGTAGGGAGTTCTGGCACATTCATGATAGTTGTGGCTAGATTAGCCAAAGTGTCCAACCCATTTTGTTCATCCTCTAGTGATTTAAACTCCTAGTTCTGGCACGATCTTTCATTTTTCCCGTTCAAACCCTTTCGGTGGTTACTTGCCTTCTGCTTCGACCCCTTATCTACCGAAAATGAAAACTTTCGGTGGTTAATGAGCATAGTGGAGGCTCGCCTAAACCACCGAAACCTAATATTTTTCCATTTTCTTGACCAAACCAAAATCAACATTTCTTTTGAGATTATTTTGGCAATACAGACTCTCTATCCTATTTAGAGAAATTTAGAAATCAAATTTAGAACCCAACCTATCATCTAAAAAATCAAATAAAATCCAGCGATTTATTTGAGGAGTTAACACCTGTCACCTTCAATATGACGTCCTCGAGTAGTGGTAGTGGCACCAGAGGTTCCACCTCCTCACAACCTTCCACTTCATCTATGATTGGTAGTAACTATAGTCATCAAATCCCTATTCAATCTACTACCAATCTTGCCAAGTTCATTAAGAAATATGGGATTTTCCAATTTGAGGAAGATGATACAACCACCCCCTGGCACGTGTCTTCTCCCTTGAATCTCGCACGAGCCACCCAACCATTACCGAAATTCAAAGATCATTTTCTAATGCTTTTCATAACATAGGGGCTAATGAAAATGATACTTCCATGCATTTATTTTTTAATTCTCTTGAAGGGAAAGCTGCAACATATTTTTTTAATCTCTCGCCCAAAATCCTTTCAACTTGGGAAGAATTGGTCTATTGGTTTAATTCCACTTATGGAAAACCCAACAGTCCATCTGATCAGTTAAGGGAATACAACAACATTTCCTATAAATATGGTGAAACCATTAAGTCTTTTAACCTTCATTTCACCAAGATATATAATCAAATTCCCGAATTAATATGTCCTTAAGATCAAGTTGCGTTCATGCATTACTATAATTCTTTACCTTCTCCTTATCGTAATAGACTTGAAGAAAAGGATATTGACAATCTCAGTTCAAGCAAACAAACATGTCTACCATTCTACAGCTCAAAAGAACGGGTCTTCCTAAATGAGACTTGGTCAAGCAAACAAACATGTTTTCCATTCTACAACTCATGCAAGATATGAATAATAGGATGATAGCTTACAAACAAAAGGGAATTTCCTCTTCCTCTTCCCCCAAGGCTTATTCTTTTTCCCTAGCGCCTTTTAGAAATACTAATGAGAACACTTTTTAGAAAAATGAGATAATGACTCGGACTTGGTGTAACTTCTGTGAAGAAAATCATGATGAAAACACATGCGAAGTTAAAATAAATGCTAGAGATAAGATCTTTGGCAAAAGGACCGATACCACGATCGTTGTTTTAGATTGGGCCAAACCAAAGGATGTCATGGTAGTCAATATCAAGAATAAATATTACACTACAAAGAGAAAATTTTATCTTCCCCACACTTCTTCTACCCCAAGCTCATCTTCTCAAAATGATGATACACAAACTGTCAGAACTTCAAGTGATCAAGGGGTATATTCTCCTCTTCCCTCTTCTAAGTACAATATCCTTAACCAATTGGCTAATATAAAAGTTTATGCTACCCTTTTGGACATGGTTTCTGTTCCAAAACAACAAAATCATCTTAGGAACTTTATGGAAGGTAAGGTTTCCACCATAGCCAATCTATTTGAAGAGTCGAAGGAAGAGGATTCAACTCTAAATAGGATAGGTGTACAAATAACTTTAGGAACCCTGTAAAAAAGACCCCTTTCTATATTTCAGTAAAGATCATGGATAAAATAGCTCACTATTTTCTAATTGATGGAGGATCTAGTCCAAGTGTGATTTCTAAAATTATCATGGAAGAGCTTGGCTTATCTTGTACCAACGAAAATTCTAGAAGCATCCTCTCGTATAATAAGCTTGTAAGATAAGGTCTTTGGAATAAGCTCACCAAAGATATTTCGTTGAGGAAAACTGACCCGATTCTCCCCTACAACGACGCCAAAATGTTATCGCATGGTTTGTACTTGTTCAAATCCCAAGACAAGATGCTCAAACCTTGTGTAACTACAAGATATCCCACCATTGTCAATTTAGTACAAAAACCCCACTTTTTAGTGATGGATGTGGTCCACCACAGGGGAGGCATCCCCAATAAATTTAAGGGATCAAATAAAAAGTAATGTATCCAAGCCTATAGCCCCCTCTCATGGTTACCTAAGTCAAATGTCTACATTTGTGACATTGAGGCAATAGGAAGTGTTTCGGGTACCTGCCTGGAACAAGAACAATTGTAACATATATATAGTGATTTCCAAGTACCAAGATGCAATATAATCCTCAAAAGATAGTAGACAATGAAAATATATGATAATTGGTACAAAAGTGCAGAAAGATAACAATCTACAACAACCAATAGTTTTGTAACAACCACAATAAAATTAGATCACAATTGCATGACATTATAGTGTAATCTTAGCATAAATCCAATAGATCAGATTCCAACCATTCCAAGAATTTTTTGAGTGAGTTAAGCTAATGTTAGAGTAGTGAATGCAACAAAATTAAGTAAATTAGATGGTTGTAGAAGTGTTTTACAACAACAACAATAAATTTAGTAGATTAGGCTAAGCTAGAGCTAGAAGAAGTTAGTGAAAGCCTTAGAGAATAATAATTGAAAGTTTGTTTGAACAAATTCCTTCATGGGAGAAAGTAAACTAGTGAGTCTCTTATAACAACAATGGCACATGGAATTGGAGAATGATGATAGAAATGTCTAAGAACAAGGGCTTGAAATCTAAGGTGCTAGTACCTTAGGGCCTTAGATTTCAAGAAGAAGTTACTAGAGTGCAAACACTCTTGGGATCTAGTAGCTCTTTCTTCCCTTCTTAGATCCTTCAAAAATGTCACAACAAGTGTCTAGAATCAAACTCCTAAAGTGCTAGAAATTTTAGGGCTTTAGGATTTTGACCTAGGTAGGATTTTCTTGCAAACTAATGGGTGAAATAATCTATAGAGAGGAGGAAGCACCTTATAATACTCTCTTAGGGTTTAGACAAGCAATATATATTCAATATGAACAAGTAAAATTTACCATAAACATCCAACAAATGAAATGAAATTGAATATTTTACTTACTTCACCAAGACTTAACCAAGTATAAACCATATTTTCAGAAAATTCCACCAAAATTAGCAACACGCATCCAAAACTTGTCCTCCAAAGCAAGGTGCATAAACTCAAGAAAGAGATATTCCAAGATAAGGAGAAAATTTCAGTCCAAATCCTCTCATGTGAGAGGAATGAGTTATCTCAAAATGAAATGGCAAGGTCTCTTATTTATAGGAGACTTTGCAACATAATTTGTCCACAAATTTAAAATATAAGAGGACAGACCCCTTTGATTTTCCTCTACAATGTGCAAAAAATGAAAAATACATGAAGTAAACCCTACAAGGGTTATGCCATACCCTAGGAGGGTGACATAATTCCTAAAAGGTGAATCATTGGGCCTCCAAAGGCCACATGTCATGCCTCAACTACTCACGAGTGTGTTTCCTCACCCATACCACATCAAGCAACCTTTGGATCCATCAAACCCTATCATCCAAAGGATGACGTCCATGCTAGAGCGTTGACGTTATAGGCCTCCAAAGGCCACGTCCTAGTGAAAGGGGGTGCAATATCATCTTCAGAGGATGCTAAGGTGCCTCCAAAATAAACGTCCTCTGTCCTCTATGCACGAAAGCTCTGGGGTGCCCTGCCCAGCCTATGGGATTTCATCCCATGCATGTGGCATAATGACCAACCTGCTCAAAACCAAGCCCACATGTCCATCATATAAGGTTCCAAGGATGTGAGAGCCATTGTCTGAGGATGTTGAGTCACTGCATGACTCACTGCTCTTCATCACACATGCTAGAGTCCTACAATAAGGCACAACATCTTGGGTACAACCTAAGATATCTATCAAAGAACCATGTTAGTGGCATTCAAAACAAAAAAAAATATGAGACAAAATAAACCAATGTTCATAAGACACGTTAGTCCTTAAATTATGCAAAGTAAGTTGATGCCTAAAATAGAATCCATGTAAACAAATCAACCCACTATCCCCTTCAAGTATCACCCAATCCCAAGACCTTGTGAGTGTTACCAAGTTTAAGCATGGGAGATCCTTCATCCAACCCTATTATGCATGCCACCTAAATGATAGGTCTCGAGAGTGACAAGGGAAAGTAAAACCCCATCAAGAGTAAGTGTGAAGATGATATGGTTTGGGTTTTCCTTCATGTCTATGAGTTCTTTTGTTGAGGGTGCACTTTCTCTTGAGTTACCAACTACTTAGGTGAAATTTTTTCCATACCCCTTTTTAGCCATCTTTCCAATCTCTGCTTTCATTTATTTATAATTTGATAGCCCTTTTACGAGGTTTTAAGATTCAACATTTGAAATTTGGGATTGAGGTGGGCACTGAGTAAGTACATCTCAAGTTGGACCAAATTTTGATGGTCCTTATTCCTTGTGTTCACTTTATTTTCAAGATTAATTTCTTATTCTTTTACAACAACTGCAATCTACCTCTGGGTCGTTAGCCCCTTTCTCATGAGAGTATGGGTCATAGCTGAAGTTTAGGAATGTAAGGGGTTTTATGATAGAAGGTGTTAAGTATGGTTGGGAGTGGAATATTACCCTTGATAGGGCTCCCCAATATTACCCCTTTTTCCTAGGCTATGACAACATGGGACTAGGGCATAGAAGATGACCGCCAAGGTGAAACAAGGCAACCGAGACAATTTCTCAAGCAAGTGATCCTCTATCCAAATTCAACCAATGATCCTTGTCCACATGCCCAATAAATTAACACAACACTCTACATGAAGAAAGGACTAACCATAAATCATGGTGACACTGGATTACTGTTGTAGGAAAATCTCCCTGCGGACAGGTAGATCGCCTATAAGAGCTTGACCCTAACTCTAGATAGAAAATGCTTAACATGGACACTGACTTCCTTTCAAATCCATCTAAACTAACACATGAGAAGGAAGGATGACAAAAGTACCTTTTATCAACGTTTGTCCCTGCACGCTCCGAGTTGCGCTCCAATCCTTTGCTCCTCGCTGAGTTCTGTGGACAAAACAAGATACGACCACTTCCTACTCTCTTGATATTAGCTTGAAAACAGATCTATCAATTAATGATAAGTTCATGTGACATTAGACACAAACTAGAAAGAAACAGGCCAAGTGTTTCATATTGATGAGAATAACGACAACAGTACTTACAATCGTAGATGCGAATGCGACAGCTTCGTCAAGTCCCCTTCGTCTAACCCTTGCCTGAAATATCCACAACTTGGATAACAACAGCTTCACTGATCACTCTCCTTTCGCTGACTGTGAGTTTCCTCCAAGATCATAAGTTTCATATCTTCTGTTCTTCCCCCTTTTCCACCATCATAGAGCCTGTTTATATAGGTTAAGAGGAGCTTAACCTCTTGAGTTATCTTTAGAACAAGTTGGGAACCTTCTCCTTAGATCAGGGATCTCTTGATGAAGCCAAGAATTCAAACACAACTGCCTCCTAATCTCGAAATATCCTCCCCTTATTCTCCTCAACAGGCCAACTACTGCCTCAGATTAGGCAGCGCTCCCTTAGAAGGGGCATCAGAGCACTGTAGCGCTCCCTGGTAAGATTTAGGGGAGCGCCAACACCTTCAAGATGAGCAGCGCTCCTTCAAAGAGGGTTGGGGAGAATTATAACACTCCCTGAAGCCTTGTAGAGGAGTGGCAGCGCTTCTAGGGCTGAAATAGGGGAGCGCTCCTCCTCAAAACCTTTGTTTTAGGGCTCTCTTCAGGTGTCAAGAGTTATTTGAATTCAATAAACCAGTTCTCCTTCTTCAAATCAAGCATATGAGATGTTATAAGTGTCTCCTTAGTGTCATTTGACATGGTAGTATGTCTGAACATCATTTGCGACACTTGTGACCAACTTGCGACACTTGCAAAAGTTGTAAGGAAGATGCGACACTTACGACAATTGAGAGGAACATGCGACACTTATCCAGCTGAGTAATTTTGACGTGTAACAGAATGCACCACAAAGTATGAAGTTAGAGGATGCCAACTGATAAATGAAATACTTTGTAGATGTCCAAGCAAGGGTATAGACTCGGAGAACCTGACAGAAGCTGCACACAAACATCCAACAAGTATCATGACATATTTCAAAACCCAAGGCAAGCATACCTATGCTTGGGTGATCAAGACTTAGCAGGATATGACCACCATAAAATACACTGCGGATCCATAATTGTATTGATAAAAAGGTATAGCCACTAAAGATACAATGTGGATCTATACTCTGATGATTCGGACTGATCGTAGCCATGAAGAATACACAGTGGATCTACGAGATGACAAGACATAGCCACGACCAATACAAAGTGGATCTATGTAACAGTGTATGTGTTCTTTGTCCAATGGAAATTCCTTCGTAGCCTGGGAAAATCATATATCAAAGTGATCGCTCAACCCAGGGTCTTCTTACCAATCCCTACATGGCACAGATCTGACCATGCGAATAGATGTCTCGACGTCGAACATGGCAGAAACCACTTGATTACCGGTCAATGGTGTGAACCGTTAACAAGTGTGAGGGAGATCACCATTAATGTCAATGATTCCCAAGGTACTCTAGTACATTCCAACGAATGTGAATAGATGAGCTGAAGTCGAACACCCATGGAATCATTCGATCAGAGGTCAATGATGTAAACCTACTGTCGAATGTGAGGAGGCCTGCCATTGAGGCATGCAAGTCCCAAAGTACTAACTGGTTTCTAAGTCTGATTCCCAGATAATGTGTTGGAGTCGATAGGAATAGACTCATTGAGGGAGGGCCTTGATGTATCCCCCATCAACGACACGAAACAGACATGGATATGTGATTGGCAGATCGAACAGACATGGATTGACACAGGTTTTGAGGCAAGATACTTGGGATGGATGACTCTCGAGGTGGATACCTCCCTTGAACACTGGGGCACTACAGAAAAACATGACATGGACCAAAACTATGCAATGGATACTGTGACTTGTGTTGGGTGACCCAAAGGAGTGAAAGGAAATCGGAGGATTGGCTCAGTGCAGAGGTTCAGCGGATTATGATATATGCAAAGTGACAAAGTGCCATGTTCAAGGGCGACTCTAAGAAGTGATGGATGATGTTCTCAAGAGACTTCTTGGATTGCTCCTTTCAATTGTTTTCCCCCATCCAGATAGATGAGTACCTCTTTTTGATTTAATGAGCTCAAGGAGGATAACACATGCTCTATATAACTCACCTTTGGTAAGTTCCTCTTCCTTTGTTTAACGAACCAGAAGAAGTAAGGGTTCGGTCCCGTATGGGCCTGTCGATGTGTGCTTTAATGAGTCCAAGGACAGAAAACTCGAAGGTTTTTCGGGATTATAGAGTTTGGAAAAACACTTAAAAGAGAACTCTCTCAGTTCCTTTTTCGTACAGTAGTCCAACGAGACCGAAAAAGGGTTAAAC
>ML788685.1:240724-252014 GCA_009831015.1 Picea engelmannii | reverse complement strand
AGCTTCCACGCAGTAATTGTGGATTTACCCTCCAAGGAGCCTGAGTGAGTTTGACCAATGTCTGCTCCAGGTATAGTGAGACTTCCCGTCACCATCACCTTGTGTAAGACCCTAAAGATTATGGCCACTAAGGTTACCAATTCGCAGTCAGCCCCTGGGCGGGTACATTCGACAGTCTGATCTGAACGTATGGGCAAGGTATCTAGCCCGAAATCAACTAAAAGGCTTCCATGCAGTAATTGTGGATTTACCTTTAAGCGATCCCCATAATACGATCTAACCACAACAATCAGTTAAACCACGGAGGGTTAGTCCCCGTAGCTCACCCGAATGCAACCTCGTGCGTAACCCCTGTGTTAGAGGGGGATCCCAGGCAGACTTATACAATAACTGGATTTAACTCTCCCTAACTCAGGATGCTACTTTTTGTTTTGGAAACTTTGGAGAGTTATGCTCACATACCTAATCCAAAGTACTAAGCCTAATCTATTGTTGGTGGAGGATCCTAGAAAAGAAAAAGTTCTAGATAACTTTTAATTAGCGTTGATTTTATGGTTGTTCTTTACGCAAAGGGGTGCATGGAAGTGAAACAAATGGAATTATGACTCAGACCCAAAGAATGCATCAAATATGATAAGCAGTCATTTCCTTTCGATGAACATCTATCTAAGGGAGAGAGAAAGTTCCTTTAACTAATCAAGCACAAATACAGAGTGTCCTCAAACGATTCTTTTTTCAATCAAATCCTGATGTAATGCTAAAACTTTTGAATGCCTTCTAATATGCACAATCAATCATAAAGATGTCTTTTATTGTTTGCATATGAATGATGATCAATTCAACACAATTCTCGTCTTGCTAAGTATCTTTCATGTATGAATGAAAACCAAACTAGCACAAGAAAAAGTCATACAAACAATACACCCTTTCATTGCAATCAAAACGAAAAGCGAAAGAAAAGAAACAATCAAAGAGAGAAAAAAACTTCACACCCAAAAGAAAAAAGTTGAAGAACAATTATCTTGACTGAAATCAAGATAAAGAGGTATGTAGGCCTTTGATGACCTTCACTAGGGTTTTTGTTCAGCTGATGAGGAGAGAAAAACAATGCATGGGTTTCAAACTTCACTCAACAGAAAAAACTCAATAAAAATAGTGAAGAAGGCTACAATATCCAACTAGAAAGATGTTTATTCTTCAAGCAAAAGTCAGATATCAAGGATGAAAGGGAAGACACATTGACTCACAAGGTTACTCAGCAGAGGAGACACAGAGGCAAAACCCAAAAAAAGAAATTTTGAAAGGTTTTTTGGGACAAAGAGGGTTGGCGCTCTGTTTCCAAAGGCAAGGAGCGTTATAGTGCTCTGTGAAAGGCTATGGGGGAGTGTTGGCACTCTGTTAACACCAGGACAGGGGAGCCAGGGTCTGAAAACCCCAAAAATGTCAAAAAAAATCAAAAATTGCAATTCAATTCCGACACTTATGCTGAGTGTGATGAGGTAAGGAGTCAATCAGCTAATGAAACCAATCAAAAGAGGAGTGAACCAGGTCTGAAACAATCAAGGGATAGAACAAGGTCAATGAGGAGAAAAATCCAAACAAGAAGTTTCGATTTGAGGCTATCTCCCCAGTGGAATCGCCAGTTTCTGTTGTAGGAAAATCTCCTTGTGGACAGGTAGATCGCCTCTAAGAGCTTGACCCTAACTCTAGATAGAAAATTCTTAACATGGACACTGACTTCCTTTCAAATCCATCTAAACTAACACATGAGAAGGAAGGATGATAGAAGTACCTTTTATCAACGTTTGTCCCTACATGCTCCGAGTTGCGCTCCAATCCTTTGCTCCTCGCTGAGTTCTGTGGACAAAACAAGATACGACCACTTCCTACTCTATTGATATTAGCTTGAAAATAGATCTATTAATTAATGATAAGTTCATGTGACATTAGACACAAACTAGAAAGAAACAAGCCAAGCGTGTCATATTGATGAGAATAACGACAACAGTACTTACAATCGTAGATGCGAATGCGACAGCTTCGTCAAGTCCCCTTCGTCTAACCCTTGCCTGAAAGATCCACAACTTGGATAACAACACCTTCACTGATCACTCTCATTTGGCTGACTGTGAGTTTCCTCCAAGATCATAAGTTTCATATCTTTCGTTCTTCCCCCTTTTCCACCATCATAGAGCCTGTTTATATAGGTTAAGAGGAGCTTAACCTCTTGAGTTATCTTTAGAACAAGTTTGGAACCTTCTCCTTAGATCAGGGATCTCTTGATGAAACCAAGAATTCGAACACAACTGCCTCCTAATCTCGAAAGATCCTCCCCTTATTCTCCTCAACGGGCCAACTACTACCTCAGATTAGGCAGTGCTCCCTTAGAAGGGGCATCAAAGCGTTGTAGCACTCCCTGGTAAGCTTTAAGGGAGTGCCAGTGCCTTCAAGATGAGAAACGCTCCTTCAGAGGGGGTTGGGGAGCATTATAACTCTCCCTGAAGCCTTGTAGGGGAGCGCCAGTGATTATAGGGCTGAAATAGGGGAGCGCTCCTCCTCAAAACCTTTGTTTCAGGGCTCTCTTCAGGTGTCAAGAGTTATTTGACTTCAATAAACCAGTTCTCCTTCTTCAAATCAAGCATATGAGATGCTATAAGTGTCTCCTTAGTGTCGTTTGACATGGAAATATGTCTGAACATCATTTGCGACACTTGTGACCAACTTGAGACACTTGCGAAAGTTGTAAGGAAGATGCGACACTTACGACAATTGAGAGGAACATGCGACACTTATCCAGCTGAGTAATTTTGACATGTAACAATTACCATGCCCCATACCCTGGGTTTCTGGAATGCGACGAGCCTTGGTTGATCTATGCTGGGAGGAAAATCAAGGGGGGTTGTTGGGATTCCGTCTATGAACATGATGATCATCATAATCTCAGCATAGATCATGATCTCCATTGTAGGCCTTGAGACATGATCTCCTTAGTTTCCCCTACTCATGGGGGGTAACATGTATCAGAGTAGGTTCATCAGATACCTTGAAGTAACTACCATGGGAAAATCCTTGAAGAGGGAGAATGTGGAAAAGTTGAGATACTTTAACAAGTAAATCCAAGAGGAAATTTGGTATTATAGGTAGAGAGTAGATGTGATAGAAAAATAGCTTGCTAAGCACCAAGACTCCTTCATTTCCATGAGGGAATATTTAGACAAGAGTAGATTGAAACTCTTGCAGTCGGGGGATAAATTCACTGAGCTAGATAATTGACAAGAGGATAGGTTCACCAAAGTCACTGCTCAACTATACTAGGACCTAGCAGTGAAGGAAGAGGCCTTGAAGGAGCTAGAAGCAGATGTCCAAGAGACCAAGCAAGCCCCTTTTTGTTTCTATTGTTGAAGCTAGCACCATGACCATGTCAAACATGGTAAACTCACCTTCCAATACCCTTTCTCAAGAGACCTTTTGTGACTTTGAAAAGAACACAAGAGGCATTGGTTCCAAGATCATGAGGCAAATGGGCTATGATGACCAAGGGCTAGTCAAGGATGGCCAAGGGATTTTTCTCCCCATTGTAGCTCAACAAAGGCCCAAGAATGAAATCCTAAGATTTGGTGGACAAGAATCAATCACAATTTTATCTCAAACCACATTTTTCAAGGCAAGAGGAATAATAAAAAAAAGCCATTCCCTTGGAGAAAAAGGAAACTAGAAAAGGAGTGTGCAACATGCCACTCAAATACGCTTGTAGAGGCTTGGAAGAGGGAAACAAAGAGATTATTCATTTTCTTCAATTCTTGGGGGACTAAGTAACCAATCTGGAAAGCATCATCACAAACTGAAAAGGTATGGCCTAATTTTTTTCTATTGCAAGAAAAGGAATCATAAGGCTAGTGATTATTGGCCCTCTAGAAGGCCAAGCAAATAATGGAGGAACTATTTCCAACACTGCAAATTGACTAGACATTGGGAGGCCAAATGTTAGAGGTTTCAGCCAAAACTTCATCCCAAGAATCGAACATCCAAGAAGAAAGCTTGGAGAGTCAAGGTCAAGGGAAACAAGAGTTGCTTGCACTTGCAACCCAAGGAGAAATGATTGTCCAATGACCTATTGCAGTAACAAATTTCATATCCATCCATTAAATGGATAGCAGGGTTATGCTTAAGCCATCCCCTACTTAGATCTTATCTTCCATCCTACAATGGATGCATCCTTGTATGGAGATTTGCCAGAGTTTGATTGATGATTGAAGAAGAAGATTGAAGGGAGGTGAATATTTTTGTGACCAAAAGTTTGCAAATGGGGAGGTGTGATTTGAATTGAATATTCTCCAAAATTTGTAATGAGCACTTAGTTGCTTTCTCTTTTGAAAATTTTATAAACATGTATTTTTTATTTTATTTTTTCTTTTTGGAAAAAATTGGAAGCGGAAATGAACCATTGTGATGGTTGGCCTTATAAAGGTATCCAATTAAAAATGAGGTTTGTAGTGAAGAAGGACATCAACAGGGACATGTAAGGAGAAATGGGGAGGACAATAGCAGAAATGAGAGCTCAAAGAGGTAAACTTGCTTGAAGTTGAGTGGACAAAGGAGTTAATGATCCTGTCCATGTTGAGTAAAGGTGTTGAGCCATGGATATCTGTAGTTTTATTTCATTGTCTATGAGTAACAATACACAAACTCTGTGTATAGCTCACCCCTTTGTAATTTTCTCCTAAGCATATAAAAATGTCATTTAATTGTTGAAATCTATGAGCTATTGCAATCTGTTCTTTGGGTATTTTGGTTATCAATTACAACAATCAATGTATACTTTGTTAAAGTGTGTTTTCATTCTGTAGCACCTATGCATAGCCAAAATTTTATTGTTGGACATATTACCCACTACTTGGGTGAATTTACAAACCCATGAGCATTTTATCCTTTTCCTAGGTGAATTTACAAACCCTGAGGCATTTTATCCTCTTCTTGGGAAAATTTATAGATCCCCGAGTCTTTTATCTGTTGCCTGAGTGAATTTACATCTTCCTGGGAATTTTATTAATTTCCTAGAATGCCTCCACTCACTTGTTGGTTGATTATTTCTAGCCTACAATATCTAAATCTATTTTTATACTCACAACAACTCTTCTTTTCGAAGCACAATCAATAAATACATTTTTGCACTTCTATAGAAAACTGTTTATCTAACTCAGAGTTGGAGTGCAGAGTAGGATATTTTGGTGTTTGAAGTGTGTTGTAGCATGATAATTAATTTCCCTTAGAGATAAGACTCATAGGGTTTGTACCATAATGTAGATATAGGCTATGAAAACCATTGCAATGGAAGCTATTAAGGAGGCTACAAAAGTAGTTTGCTATGGAATTCGTTAAAGAGGCTACAAAAGTAGTTTGCTATGGAAGTCGTTAAAGAGGCTACAAAAGTAGTTTTCTATGGAATCCATGGAAGAGGTGATGAATTCAATTTACAAAAACAATAATTGAAGAATCATCCATTTTGGTGAGATGGATGGGACATAGTCCTAGTGTTTACAAATCACATTATCCTACATAGTAGTTACTACTAGTTTTTTATTCAATTGGGTTGCTATTTTGTCCAGTCCACTTAACCATGTGATTGAAAGGGCACATAAGGCAAAGGAAAATCCCAAGGTTGTTCCTACCTTCTACATGGCATCCTATCTACTAGATGTAGTTTGTGCTTCTATTGTATTTGGAGGTCTTTACCTCAGTTACCATGTTTCAAAATCTCATGTGCATGTATATTGTCAAATTTCATGGGAAAACAAGTATAAAAACAATATTCATCCATTTGTGACTTTTCCCTAGCTCCGTTATACAAGATCATTTTTTGTAGAGAATTTCCAATACTGATGAAGGATGCTAAGAATTTGATCAATTACTTTGGAAATTTGGATTTTCAAGAAGACATTATCTGAGAATCGGTGGTGCAACTGTAGCACCTCATCTTTTATCAAAGTATATAAATGACATAGTTTTCTTCGGAGAGATAGCATGTCATACTGTGCTTCAAGGTTTCAATGCTTCATTATTGAAAGAATCTAAGAAAAATATTTTCATTCCCTATAATTTTAGTTTGGATCATAATGTCTTAAGAGATCCAAAACATGTCCAACAAGAAGCTATCATTTTTCTTGAATATAGGATTCCTCTTGGCCAATTCAAGAGACATTATACCAAAGGATTTGTAACTAAGCATCATGATCTAATATATTTATCTTGTCCAATTCAAGAGACATTATACCAAAGTATTTGTAACTAAGCATCATGATCTAATATCTTTATCTTGGACATACACTTATGAACATTAGGAATATTAAATCCCTTTGAAAATTCCAAGGATTGGGATGAGGTTCAGTGAAAGTAGCAACACCATCATTTAGCAGTCTTCAACATTTTATCTCTTGATGAATAAATGGATGAGATAACTGGGGGACTGGTCGAGGTGGAAAGAATTACCAAGGAAGTAGAAGAGGCTAGGAGACTTAGGGAGATCAGAATTAAAGAGGAGGTTGAGAGAAAAGTGATACAGGATGAACATATTAAGAAACAATAAGAAGAGGAACTGAAGAGAAAAATAGAGGAGGAGTTAAGGAAGATGCAAGACAAAGAAGTTGTATAGTTATAATTAGAGAAGAAGAAAAAAACCTTTGAATTTGAGTAGAGGAAGATGGACTTGCAGGAATCTTGAGAGAAGAAATGAAAATAAGAAAAAATAAAAATAAAGATAGAAGAAGAAGAATAAATTCGGCAAGAACAAAAAACAACGAATGAAGAGGAAGATCAATTGGATTTCATCAAGGAAATTCAAAAGAGTTGTGGTTGTGAGGATCATGGAATCATGATGTTGACTAAAGAGGATATAGTTGGAATTGAACAATCAATGTGATACTAGGGTAAGCTAGATAAAGTGTCCCAACACCAAGTGAGGTAAGAATGATCTACATGAATTAAAATTTGGGATCTCATTGAGAATTCCATGTCAAAGAGAAGACTACCCAATTTTGGCCCACTGGAGGGTTTTCAACCAATTTAAGAAGTGTTAGATGAGTTTGAGAAGATCATCAACAAGGGAGACACTGATGTAAGAGGTATATCCTCACTTGAGCACATACATCTTTAGAAGTTTCTAATGGGAGAAGTCATAATGGTGACTCAACTAGAGTCTACTATGCCAAAATTAGAAAAATATATCAAGATATTTAGACAGGAGAATGCCACTCTGAGTTTTCCCAAGGAACAACACATGTACCCTCATTTAGGTATATGTGAGGAATTGTTCGATTAGTGGGGGAAGTATGATGTTAAGCATCTGTATGTTGAGATGTCTAGTCCACTATAATTATAGCGTCGTGTAGTGCTTTTATGAACTTTTCTATTTTTCGCTTTATTCTATTTTTAAATATAATTTTTCTTATAAATATGAAAATGGGTCTCTAGGAAAGGGTCTTTGTCTTTGGGGTGATTTTGGAAGGATTGTAGCTCAAAATTACTTCAAGCTTAATTCAAAAACTCTTTTGGAGTCAGGGGATGTTTTTTTACTGAAGATTTATGTGTGTTAATTCTTATTTGTGGATTATTCTACCAGTGAATTGATGTCACAAGTGTCTAGTAAGGATTTCAATTTTCCAAGCTATCTTGAGTTATTGAATGAATTGCTAGTTATTGTGTTCATTGAACAATTTTACTTTATTTACTAATAATTTTTTAATTTTCTATATTACATTTATGTCATCTAAATATATGATGTATTGTGGAATTATTTCCATAACCAAAATATATATGATGGCGAATCACACTGTTTTATTTCCTGAAGGTTAGCTTGTAGTAATATTTCTCAACAAATTTATTTCTTAGAGAATTAAAATCTATAGATCACTTTCATTCACTGTTCCTACAGGTTATCCATTAGTAATAGATTTCTTCAAACTCTCTAGATTAGAATTAATTTCATTACTTAGCACATAAATAAAAAAGCATAAAAAAATAGAAAACACTTTTAAATAGATTCATAAAGCTCATTGAATGGTCGAGGGACCATTAAATTACAGGATTATTCCATTACAAACAAAGAAGAGTCTAATTGGGCCTCTTCCTTAGGTTTAGTCCCTACTACTCGGAATTGGAAATCCAACCCCCTCTATAGAATTGGTGGTAGAAGGAGGGATTGTGTATGGAAATCCATACCAATTGTAACATACCCAACACCCAATATGACTCCCTTCACTGCGAAAATGACTTAGTTTGCCTAAAACAATATTACCAACTTAACGAGAACTTTGCCGAGTTTTCATTTTTTCAAGGGTCGCATTTTTTACCACGTTTTGAAAAATGGTGCTACCGGTAACACCCCTTTTCATTTTGAGGTAGTTTTTTGATATTTTAAATTTTCTTGTCTATAACGAATCCATATTTTGTTTCTAAAATGCTTGTTTTTTGAACTATTTTCAAATTTTCCCAAATCAATTTTTTTTAAATGCTTATTTTTCCAACTATTTTCATTTTTTTCTAAATCCTTTTTTTTTTATCAATGTTGTTTTTAATGACTTTTAATGATACTAAAAATGTTATATATCATTTACATTTTTGAAATTAAGATTTTTCATACAATTATGTCTCATTATTTAATTTATGTTGCCATAGTTTTTAAATATAGTGTAAAATTGCATTTTTAACACACTTTTTATTTTTACTTCAATACATAGCAAATAATTGTAGCTAAATAACACTATTTTTAAATATTAGCAAAATAATATATTTCAAAGCAATTTATAACAAAAAACCTATACAATTTGGAAGCTTTCCACTATAAATAGTGTATCAAATAAAGCATTTTTTTGGACAAAATTGAACAAAAAAATGGAAACAATTAATAAAAATTAACATTTTTTTGATATTTTTATAGATTTACAGTAAAAAACTGACAATATTTAATGTCATTTTCTCTAGCATATTAAATCACATAAAAATAAAAGTAAAAAAATAATAATAAAAAATATTCATCATAAAACAACAATAGATGCATACTTATTCTTATTTTAAAATTTGAAAGTCAAAACATTACAATTTTTTTTTTGTAAATAAAAATATTGTATTACCTTGCCTTAGCAGAAAACATATGTGTCTGAGTGTACATTATAGCATGCCAACTATTCTGCCACAGTAGTGGAAACCAGAACGCGTGGACATGACGACTGTTCATTGTTCCAAAACTTTAATAAAAAGCGACAACTGTCGACATACAGACATGGGGACTTGCCACCTGTTCTACCACAAGCGTGGAAACTAGAACAGGTGGTGGACTGAGTGCCCCAACCACCTATCGAACCTGAACCAAAGACTATGGTATGCAAAAATTGCAAAAACTTATCCATTAAACCAGAGAAAATACCTATACAAATGCTAGACATGGGGTGAACCATCTTGACAAAGTTGGAATATGAAAGGCTAGAAGAAAGTCGGGAATTGACCCTTCTTAGGCTCGCTTGACAGGGAGTCATAAAGGGCATCCAAACATTTGTTGAAGATGCTCTGGCGGTGATGTTTTTCTTCTAGGTCCTTTCTCATCTCAAAGATCAAGACCAAGTGGTCTTCCATGAGTCTGCAAGAGCTGGGAGTTGGGTGAGTCTGTTCATCAGCTTCATCATCATGAGAATGTTCATCATCAGGGTCTTCATCCATGGTAGCAGCAGCGGAGTCATTTGCAGTGGCGGGATCCATGACAGGGTCCTCATCCATGGTGGCGGCTGAATTATGTCCTGAGTGGTCCTTTGGAGGCGATACCTCTTCTTCCACGATGCAGCCTGTCTCGAATAGCTCCTGGAAATGAATGGTGGTGCAGGTGGAAAGACGGTGCTCCAAGGCAGTTGATGGAAGGAAAGGAAAAATGTCCTCCCAATTGGGAAGAATTTCTTCTTCCACTAGGCACCCACCATGGAGGCCCTCTGTACTGGAAGGATGGGGCTCTAGTTAAGTCTGTTCAAACCAATTCTGATCAAAATAATCTGGATGGTCTGAGTCGTCTGGTATGAGAGCTAGAGAGACTAGTCCCTGGTGGTTGTATCTGCCAAACCGGTTGTAGTAGGTTGGCCCTTGCCGGGGCTTTCCTCTTTCTTGTGGAATGGCTAAGAAAAGTACCTGTAAGGTCCTATCTAACAGATCTTAGAAATTCATAAATTTAAATATAACATTTCTATTATAATTGTTCAGCAAAATAACAGTTTACAGTTTACGAATCAGCAAAATTCAAAATGGGCAGCATGATATAAATGATATATAAAGAAAAAAAAAACATATACAACATAGTAAAATAGTGAACCATCGTAACGATAATGGCATGCCATAATAATGAACATAAATACCTTTCAGTGATGTTGTTTCCCCAACTCCGTCTGTCCTCACTGCTCTGCTTCCCAAACTCCCACCAAGCTGCTCTGACCAAACTCTGCCCAAATCGAATCTTTCCTCCCTACCAGCTAGGAACAGAGCCTATCAGGCTCCCTAGCTCTAGGATTCTATGAGGATTACTGGCCCCCAAGCTTAAAACTCCCAGCAACCTGGTGCACCGCTATAACAGTCCACCCAAAATCCAAAACCGAAAAATACCAACCCGAAAATGCAGTCTCTAATCTCAAATAATGCTTCCTCTTCCCCCAAATTTCCAAAATTCCAAAAGTCCCCTCTTTCGAATGCCTCTCCCCCTCATATCCTCTCCCATTCACCACCTCCTACCCTCCTTTAATGCCACCCACCTTATCCCTCCATTTAATACCTTATCCCCCCATTCAATACCCTATCCCTTTATTCAATGCTTCATCCCCTGCATACATAAAGTTTTATAATAATGAATTAAAGTTATTAAGTATTTAATTCTTTGCCCTAAGTATTTAATTCTTTACCCTAAACATTAAATGTGTTAATCAATCAATCAATTAATTAATCAATCATATATTAAACAATAAGTAATTAATTGATTAATATTATTAATAAATAATCATTATTTACCGAAGACACATTAGGACAGTTAATTATTTAGTTAATTATACTTGATAAACCTTAAGAAATCATTTAACTAGGGTTGTTACATACACCCACCCTCCAGGAAACTTCATCCTGAAGCCAAAGTATTTTAGGATACAAGGGAAAAGAAACATGGTTCACACATTCCTAACAATTAACCGACATTATTAGTAAGTAAGCCAAGAAACTCATACATACTAGTGTACATGTGCAAGAAATGCATGTGTAGCTAGTACATACAAGT
>ML788685.1:228288-239613 GCA_009831015.1 Picea engelmannii | reverse complement strand
GCATCATATCCATCATCATCAATAACATTTAAACATTCATAAAATTTACATTCTCACAATATATCGCATCATATCCATCATTATCCAAATACATTTAAACATTCATAAAGATTCATACATCTTCAAAGTTCAAGTGTATCATTTAATAGTTTCACCTGTGAATAGAAAATAAAGGTGTTTAGGCCTCAGGTAATCCTGGTTGTCTAAGTCAAAAGGTGTTGTTACATTCACCCAACCTTTGAGAAACATATTCTCGAGGTGGTCAAAAAAGTGAGGGATAGTCTCGTCGTAGTGTCTCGACGTCTTCCCAAGTAGCAGATCCTGGACTATACTTGTCCCATTGGACCTTAACTTGGTATACTAGACGGTTCCTAAGCTGTCAGACTCTATGGTCTAATATGCGTAACGATTCTACCATGAGCGTTCCCACGTCTGATACCTACAGTTCCTTCCAATTTAGTTTATGTGATTCATCAGCAACATAATGACGTAAAACAAATACATGAAAAACATTATGAGTTTTATGCAGGTGGGGTGGCAGTATGAGATGATAGGCAATGGGTCCAATTTTCTCTTGGATTCTGAACAATCCTATAAATCGAGGTGACAACTTTGTCCCCTTCTCGAACCATATGGTACTCTTGTTAGGCCTGATACAAATGAAAACCTGGTCTCCCACTTCATAACTTCGGTCGGTCCTGTGTGCATCCACATAACTTTTCTGCCTATTTTGTGTTTCCTTTAGTCTCTGCCTAATCTAAATCACCTGTTCCTCCATCTCTTGAATCAATTCTAGCCCAACTGTTACTCGGTCTTCTAATCTATCCCAACTCAATGACATTCTACATGGCCTTCCATACAAAGCTTCATAGGGTGGCATTCCAATGGAGCTATGAAAATTGTTATTGTAGGAAAACTCTACCAAAGGTAGGTAATTCTCCCAATGGGTTTGATTATCCATGACATACATCCTAAGCATGTCTTCCATGACTTGATTTACTCTCTCATTTTTCCCATCTGTTTCAGGATGATAAGTTGTGCTTAAGTTCAACTGGGTCCCCAATGTTGACTGCAAACTTTTCCAAAACCTAGAAGTGAATCTAGAGTCCCTATCTAAATTGATCTTCTTAGGTATCCCGTGCAAACAGATGACCTCACTTACAAACACGTGTGCCACATCAACGACATCGTATGTGTCTCTAACCAGAATAAAATGAGCACTCTTGTTTAACTTATCAACTATCACAAGAATGACATTATGTCTATGAGATGTGAGCGGCAACCCTACAACAAAATCCATAGAGATGACTTCCCACTTGGACATAGGAACATCATGTGGTTGTGGGAGGCCTGTCGGGTGATGGTGGTCATCTTTCACTTGTTGACACTCTAGGAATTTGGAGACGAAACGGACTACATCACGCTTCATGCCTACCCAGAAGAAAATCTTCCTCATGTTTGCGTACATCTTCTTCACACCCGGATGCGCACAATAAAGTGCTCTATGGGCTTCCTTCAGTATGATGCTTTGAATATCCCCATTTTCAGGGATGTACATCCTTCCCCGATATCTTAACAGTCCGTCTGCTTCTAGACTATATCCTTCATACTTTGGATCTAATTTCTTCCCACTCTGGAGGTTTGAAGTAACCTTTAAATACCAATTGTCTCCTTGGAGTTGCATCAACACACGTTCCCTCAGATTGACTTTTAAGGGTACCAAGGAGAAGACACGTGGTCTCCTACTCAAGGCATCTGCGGCCACATTTTCCTTTCTCTTGATGTATGAAATACCAAAATCGTACTCACTCATAAACTCACTCCATCGCCTTTGTCTGGCATTCAGATCCCTTTGAGTGAAGAGATGTTTTAAACTTTGATGGTCTATTTTGAGCTCAAAGTTTCACCCCACAAGATAGTGCCTCCAAAGTTTCAGAGCTAGCATTACAGTTGCCAACTCTAAATCATGAGTCACATATAGCTCTTCGTGTTTCTTCAACTTCCTTGACACATAAGCTATCACTCCTCCATCCTACATTAGCACGGCCCCCAACCCTTGCTTCGAGGCATCCATGCAGACTGTGAAGTCCTTTTCCATATCTGGCACTCGTAGAACTGGCGCACTAGTTAGTAATCTCTTAAGCTTGATGAATGCACTATCACATTCTTCTGTCCATTCATACCTGACCCCCTTGCACTGCAATGTGGTGATGGGTTTCGCCATTTTAGAGAATCCTTCCACAAATCTCTGATAATAACCTACTAGCCCCATGAAGCTTCTCACCTCATGGGCATTTTTTCGGCACTGGTGTTACCCATGATTTTGGTCATCATGATGGTGTATTGATGATGGTGAACTTAGGTTCCTCATAAAAAATTTCTCCTGAGAAAAGTTACATTCATCTCTTCCCAGAAAACTTACTTTTGAAGAGGGTTCGCAGGTTGCTAGTATACTAGGGTGCGAGAATGACCCATTCTCCCAGACTTCCTTAAGCCAGGGTGAAAACTTCTCGCACTGTGCTGAATAGCTAGGGTGAGAACTCATTCTAAAGCTTGGAAAAAGATGAATTCTTGATGGTTCTAGAAGGGAATCTTCTAGAAGAATGGGTTGGCATTCGAATGGTTATCCTTGTGTTGGATTCCCTAATATTGTGGGATCATTCTTATCCAGGTAACTATCTCATTCTCTCCTATATATTGAAGAAATTCTCATGGAAAAGGTTAAGCAAGATTTATTGGAGAATTGGTGAAAGATTGTGTGAAGGACTTAGCTTGAACAAGAGCTTGGAGACTCTAGCAAGTCTATCAAGAGGATTCAATATTCTTTATACAAGGATTGAGAAAGTGTGTGTGTTGGAGCCAAGAGCCACTGAAAGGGAGCTTGCGACATCAAGGCGATTAGGTTGTAATGTTCTACTTTCAATTAATATGATACAGTGGCATGTCCCTTTCCCATAAAGCTATTCTCACTTTATTGTGTAATTCCTTGATCACACACATAAGTTGACAGTTGAATATATTTTTCTATCTTCACTTGGGTTGGTTTGTGTTGTCTTGGTCTTGACTTCACGAGAGCACCGGAGCGAAGTGGGAGCAATAGAGACCCTAGGAAGCGATACAAAGGTATGTTACTTGTTCCTCCCTGCTAGTTAATTCAATGGTCAAAACTTAGGGAAAGAGTCATGTCATGTCATGTTTTGTTCTAGATCTAGGTGGATCTAGGGAGATCTGTTAGTGTCTGCACCTATCGATTAGTCTGATAACAATTGGCCACTCCATAATGGCCTTTACCTTTTATGGGTCCATAGAGATTCCTTCACCGGAAATGATATGACCTAAATAGTGGATCTCTTTCTGGAAGAAGGAACACTTCGACAACTTCCCATACAATTTGTTCTCTCTAAAGAAAGACAACACCACTTGCAAGTGTTCCTCGTGTTCTCTTTCGTTTTTGGAATAGATGAGGATGTCATCTAGAAAGACTTGTACAAAACGGTATAAGTACTTCCGGAATACTCCGTTCATGAGGCTCATGAACACTGTTGGCACATTGGTCAACCTAAAAGGTACTACGACAAACTCGTAATGCCCAAATCGAGTTCGAAAGGCATTTTTAGGAATATCACCTCCCTTAATCCTTAACTGGTGATACCCTGATCACAAATCAATCTTTGAGAATACTGTTGCTCCTTTCATATGATCAAAGAGGTCATCTATTCATGGAATTGGGTACCTATTTTTCACTATAGCACAGTTCAAGTCCCTATAATCTATACATAATTGTAAGGAACCATCTTTCTTCTTCAAAAAAATTACTGGTGCACCCCAAGGTGAGACACTGGGACTTAGTATCCCTAAGTCCAGTAACTGTTTCAACAACATTTGCAACTCAAAAAGTTTTGGTGCTGTCATCCGATACGGAGTCTTGGAAATTGGTTTTGCACCAGGTTTTAGCTCAATAGTAAAATCAAGCTCCCTCTCAAAAGGTAACCCTGGTAACTCATTTGGAAAAACATCCTTAAATTCAAACAATACCGGGTACTAATCCAAGGAGGGTCCCTTCCTTTCATTCACTGCTTCCACTACATATAGTCGACACCCTTTCCTTAAGCATCACTTAACCTTCATAGTTGAGATAAAGCGTAATGACACCTGTTGGTGTTGGAAGTCACTCCTGGATTGCAGCAGGAGCAGAGCCCGATGCCCATTAGTTTATGTCACGATTTGTTTATAGAGGGTGATCAAGTGGAAGAAAACTCGGAACAATATCGTTCTAACTCTGAAACTAGGCTAGACATGCATAGGTAGGTGAGGTCTTAGTTAAACTTCAGACAGTGAGTTGTAGTATGGGTGAATAGGAGGAAGACTTTTGTGAGGAAAAGCTGAGGGCTACTGTAGGCATCGAGCTTCTGACAACCTATAGAAGAAAAACTTGAACGTGAGAACTTCTTACACTCAAATGTAGGCAACACTGGAGAATACAACGGTGTTACAATAAATCCTTTATCTTAACACAGTCACAGTAATCCACGTGAATCAGTTGATCATGAACTCTCTCAGTATGAGATGAAACTAGATGGGATAAGAAAGTTGTCTGTTATAAAACAAGAAATCTCACATACATATACATAACCAGAGAACTAGAGCATCTATTAAAACTTTATAATTGGGAGCTTTTCTCTACCATTGATGCTTACAAAAATAGAAAAACCGAGTATATATACTTAGAAAAATTCGTCCAACAGAGGCGTGCTCGAACCTCCAAGGCGTGGTGTCTTTTCAGTCAAACATGGAAAAAAATCCTTCGTCAGACGCCACCTTAACTCAGCATGGCTCTTGCAGGGGGGATACCTACACACAAGGGTACCACAGGCTGATTGCTCCAGGCCTCCCATACCTTCCATTTATGGATCGAGCTGAGGTTTCACCTACCTACTCGATTTTCATTAACTGATTCCCCAGGGAGTGTCCAAGATGATACCCTTAGGAGAAGACCATGTGCCTGCTCTCTAAGGCTCGGAGGCTATCCTCCCTTTCTTCTAGCACTGCCATTAATGTAACCCAGGGCCATGACCTGGCACCTCTCTCCAAGGGTGCTTCGACATTTCTTCTTTCAGGGATTTTTACTTCCCCTACCTTCAAATTTCCTGGTGCCCAATCTCACAAAACAACCCTCCAGGATCAACGGTTGGATCGACTCTAAAACTGATAGCCACGATCCTTTTTCCTTGAACACACTGGCTCCATGTCCCTCATCTGCTCTGTCCTTTTTCCGTATGACCCAGTGCTATGACTGTGGGCCAGCACCCAGAGGTGCCTTCGACACTTCATGTTTTCTGGATGAGAGGGAGCTGATCCTTGCTCTTCGAAGTCACAATAGGCGAAGTGGTGATAGAGCCCAATCGTGCACCATGTGTCCCTCCTTGATCGAATGACTCTGAACTTCTTCGGTGATACTGTGCACCCGAATCCTAGACGCCTTTAGTGCTTTGTGTTTCATCGATGGGAGGGAGCTAATCCTTGCTCTTCAAAGTCACGATGGGTGAAGTGGTGATAGAGCCCAATCGTGCACCATGTGTCTCTCCTTGATCGGATGGCCCTGAACTTCTTCGGCGATACTGTGGGCCCGAATCCTAGACACCTTCAGCACTTCATGTTTCTGGATGGGAGGGAGTTGATCCTTGCTCTTCAAAGTCACGATGGGCGAAGTGACAATAGATCCCAATCGTGCGCCACGTGCTCCTCCGAGATGGAAGGCCTGGATCATTTCGGTGAGATTGTGGGCCCGATTCCTATGCTAAACATGGCGCAACTCTGTCGGGAGAAAATATCCGTCGACCGACGATCTGCTTCGTCGATCAATCCTCGCCGCTGAATACTGGAGACGCCCGCCTGCTTGCAATTTTAACCTGAAATGGATTTTCTGTGTGTTGCACAGTGCACTCATGGTTGTGACCCTGGACAAAATGCATTTGTTAAGTTTTTTAAGCCCCATTTCTTTGCATTTATTCCACGGGCTCGAATCTTTGAGAGAAAACACCCCCTTGCAAGAATTTGTGCTAACATTAGGCTCCATGGGGGATAGAGTCGTCCCTGTGATGCTCTAAGAACTCATTTTGCAACTTCAGTGCCTTGCTATTGGGCTGTGGATTCATTTACTAAGCCGAAAAATAAAAATAAAAAAATAACCAAAAGGACAATATTTACAAAAAAGGAGCCGTCTAAGGCTCAAACAAAACATCTCTTCAGAAAATGCCCATTTACTGGGTTGTTAAAAACCTCCTCACCCTCCAAATCCTACAACCTGTACGTGTTATTTGAGAAAACCTCATAGATTTTGAAGGGCCCAATCCATAGGGCGTCAAACTTGTTGTGTTTTCCCTTATCTTGTATGGGTGCATCCCACTTAAGCACCAAATCCCCAATCTCAAACTCCTTCTTCCTAACCTTCCTGTCAAAGGCTTGTTTGACCTTTTGCTGATGACTATGAGATGTGTCCATCACCTTCTCCCTGATCTGTTGTACTTCCACCATCTGATGAATCCTTCTGACCATATGATTTGGCTCTCCTTCATAATCTTGAAAGAACTTCACTATAGGTAAGGTGAGTTGAGTGGGAAAAACCACCTCTGTTCCTTAAACCAGCTGAAAAGGCGAGGTGCCCAGGGATTTCTTTGTTGTCACTCGATTGCCCTATAGAGAAAATTTGAGCTTTGAATCCCAAGCCCTCTTATTGTATTCCAATAATCTTTTAATGAGCTTGATTAGGCTTTTATTGGAAGATTATGCTAGTCCATTTCCTTGAGGATAATAGGGGGTGGAGTGAATTAGCGAGATCTCGAATTGCTCAGAACTTAATCAGAGGCTCAGATTTGAACAAAGCAGCATTATCAGTGACAATCCTACTGGGACAGCCAAATCTGGCTATGATATCCTCCATGAAGCTGATAATTACTTTGTGTGATGCACTTCTGGTGGGGGTAGCTTCTATCCACTTGGTGAAATAGTCTGTTGCAATTAGGATCCATCTTTGTTGGCCACTTGAGGGAGGATGGATTTCCCCAATGAATTTCAGCCCCCATTGTTGAAAAGATGTTGAAGCTACTATAGGCTTCAGTGGAAGTGGTCTAAGCTGCTTCTTTCCTAAGAAATTTTGGCATTTGATGCAAGCTTTGATTTCTCTATAGACATAAGTGAATAAAGTGGGCCAGTAATACCCAACCTTGAGGATTTTGTGAGTTGTGGTCTTCCAGAAATGATGCCCCCCACAAAGGCCACTATGGAAATCAAACATAACTTTCTGGGCTTCTTGTGGATTCAGGCACTTTAAAAATACCCCTAGAGGGTCTTTCTAGTACAAGGCTCGGGGAATGCGACAATATCTGACTACCTTGAGATTTAAAGCTCTCACCTTACTCTTTCCCATTCCATCAGGAAGCTTCAACTCTTGCAGAAAATACAAAATATATCTTTACCAGGTGCATTCTGCTAGCGATAAGTCACCCTGAGAACCTTTGTTGGACGACTCAGCTTGCTAATTTTCTGGACAAGCATTGATGAATCTAACCCACAAGGCTTTGCAATTGGATTCAGCCAGTAGCTTGGCTAAACCCTGCCCCTTTATCAACTTGGTGGGCTTAATCTCCAGATCAAACTCCAGGATCTTGTCAATCCATTTACCTCTTCTCCCATCTATGTCAGGTTGTATAAGGATGTCCTTCACAGAGGCTGAAGGAACTTATGCAGTCACTTTTGAGTGCAAGAGATAGACTCTGAAAGATTTGAGAGCTTTCACCAAGGCATAGGCCTGCTTCTCCATGATCTCGTACCGGACTTCTGCATCTCTCAATGCCTTGCTAAAGAACGAAATGGGTTGTTCTCGTCCTTCCACATTTTTCTGCAATAAGACCGTTGCTATTGTATCAAAAGAGGAAAAAGAAAAAATCAAGAAGTCCTTAGAATAATTGGGACTGATCAGCACAGGTGCCTCAGTCAATGCCTTCTTTATTTGGATAAAAGATTCCCTGGGTTCAGCAACCCATTTTACTTCTTTTCCTTTCCTGAGCATGGTTGTGATGTGTTTCACCATCTCAGCGAAATTTGAGACGAACCTCCTCAGAAAGTTAATCTTCCCTAAAAAAGCCTGAACTTCCTTTCTAGACTAGGGAAGTCACGGGGTCTGAATTGCCTCTACCCTCCTGGGATCAATCCTTACTCCTTCTATTGATACTATATGAATTAACAATTTCCCCTCCTTCATAGAAAACAAATATTTTTGGGGGTTTAAGGATAGGCCAAACCTCTGACACTTCAAGAAAACTTTTCTCAGGTGACAACAGTGCTCTTTGTCAGACCTAGAGAAGATTGTGATGTCATCCAGATAGATCGCCACAAACTGATCTTTTTCCCCAATGAAGGCTATATCCATGGCCCGTTGAAATGTTTCTCCTGCATTCATCAATCCAAAGGGCATTTTGGCATACATGAATGTGCCCCAAGGAGTGGTGAAGGTCGTTTTTTCTTTGTCCTTGGGCATGACTGATATTTGGTTATAACCAAAAAAACCATCGATCATGGATATCCTAGATGCACCAGTTACCCTCTGCAATATGTGTTCCATGTTGGGCAGGGGATAATTGTCTTTCTTTGAGTTCCTGTTCAGGTTTCTGAAATCAACACAGAGCCTAATTTCTCCACTTTTCTTTCTTACTGGGACCAAATTGGCCACCCATTCGGAATATCTCAAGGAGACAATGATTTAGGCATCTAACAACTTCTTCACTTCTCTTTCCATGACAGGTAGAAACATAGGGTTTATCTGTCTTAGATTTTGCCTAAATGGTTTAGCCTCTTCCTTCAGTGGGATCTTGTGTTCAATGACAGATGTGTCATACGTCTTGAGGTCTTCATAGGTCCATGCAAACACATCAACAAATTCTCTTAATAGTTCAGTGTATTCGGCCCTCTGTTCTTAGGTCAGGCTACTTGACAACTTGACAAACTTAGGCTCCTCTTGTGTGCCAATGTTGCACTCTGATGTATCAGTATTTCCTCCTGAAATATTATCTTTTACTACCACATCATTCCCATCGAACAGTCTTTCTAAAGGGACTAGTCCCCTTGGAATGTGATTGCTAGGCAACTGGACAATATGGTGATTAACAATTTTATTTAAGAATACCTCAAAGTGAGGGTCTCCTTCGAGATAAGGGTCCTGCTCAATGTGAAATGCAGAAAACTCATCGATGGACTGAAGAAATTTTTCGATTTCAATATCGTCTTCTAATACCTTCCAATGCTTTACAATGTCCAAGATGGATGGCCTATATTGTTGAAATAATGTTATTGCGAAGAGCATTCTTATTATTATTTTATTATTGGATTAAATCCCCATTGCGAATTAATCATGCCATTATTATTATTATTGTTATTGGATTAATCCCCATTGTGGATTAATCATGTCAGTAATTATATAAGGACCAAATCCCCTTTTGCGGATTGGTCATCAGAAAATTACAAAGGGCAGAATAAGAATTCGTCCCCAATAGTTATAATGGAAGACCCATAATTAATTAAAGGTGGGTTTACCCACCCAGAGTGAGAGGTCGGCCCTGCCATATTGTGACCTTTCACACATGCTAGTTTGATATAAATAAGAGGTTAGCGCCTCACTTCTAACACACAACTCACTTTCTCATTATCTTATGAGGCAAGCTGCAATTACCAGTTGGAGAGAGGAGAAGAAGAGTGGCGCATCTCTTGGAAAGGACTATCTGTATTGGTTTGATTTATCTCTTGAACATTGTATAAGCTATTTATGATAAGGAATTTTTTGTTGGGTTTTCTTCCCCTAGAGGGTTTCCCAAGATAAATGTTGTGTCTCTTGTGAATGTGTATTTCTCAGTGATCGTGTTATTATGATGCTCTTATCTATTGAAATGAAAAGAACTATAATAATGGCATAAACATTAACATGGTATCAGAGCCAACCTGAAGGAAGCATAATTTGCAAGAGGAAAAACGTCACTGTTACCGTACCCAAAAATTAGGGTTTTGAAAAAGTGAATATTTTCAGCTCCCTAACCACCTAGAAAGTTGCGCCCTCCCCCAAGGATCATTTTGGCACTTAGAGCACACCTTTTTAGTGGCTAGATCTCCCAGAAAGTGAAACCCTAGTTTCACAAAGTACCAGAAAACTAGAGTCCAGAAGCACCAAAAGTACCAGAAAACCAGAAGCACCAGTCCAAAAATCCACAGATCAGATTTGAAGGGGTAAAAGTTGGTTTTTCGAAAATCTGACTGCACCAACTAACTCACCTCAGCTCAGCGCACCTATCCCCTGGATCAGAATTTCAAAATTTGAAGTTTAAAAAATTAGGGTTTCCTTATAAAACCCTAAGTTGCAGTTGCAGTCTCAGAACCAATTGCAATTGCAGTACCTATTGCAGTTGCATCCATAGAACCAGTTGCAATCACTCTTGAATTTTTTGGTAATGATTACCGCTGCTACCAGATGGAGCCACTACCTGCAAATGATATCCGAGGTATGTACTCACATATGGTTAATGGTTAAACCCTAAAGAGTATTTGCAGGAGAAGGGATCTTTTGCCATAGATCCAGAAAGATCTCAAGATCCAACACATTCAGGGGAATGATGCAACCCAGGTGTGATTATTCTAATATGCATCTATTTGTTATAAAATTATCTTGATCAGTGTTGCATGTTGAAGCTATGATCAAATCATTAAAAGGATTAAAAGTTGATCATAGAGCTTATCCTCTAACCTAACCTTTTGTCAAGATAGCATATTGTCTTAGTACAACAGACAAGTTGAAGAAAGTACTCGTCACTTGAGTGAAGGAGACCTGGAAGAAAAGCAAGCACTCACTCTTGAGGACAAGGCTCCAGGTTTGATTAATCAAGATTCAAAGGTACACATAACAAGCCGATGACTTTAGTTGAGATAGCAATTATCGTAAAGTATTATACTTGATAGCATGTGAGAATATAGATGTAAATACTTTACTTGATATGACTAACACCTCCTCAAGGAGAAACCTCGTGTGTTAGTTCTAGGTTGCCATGGAAGAATGCTTGGTCACAACACTATGAGAGTGTTGACCTCATTTCATATTGTATTCCTTACCTTTAATCTTTGCTAAATTATAATTAATAAGTTCTAAAGGAGCTATTGTGATGATTGTTCATGCTATTTCTTTATATTATCAAGAAGGATATTATTCTTGCTTGTTTTTTTGTTGACCTTACTCCAGGTCACATGAGGAAGCTATAGTGAAGGTTGCAGAAGGCAATGTGCTAAAGA
>ML788685.1:199196-217606 GCA_009831015.1 Picea engelmannii | reverse complement strand
TCAACCTAAGGTTGATTAATTATTAAGAACTAAAAAAAAAATCTAAACTAAACCTTTAACCTAAGTTCCAATCGTCTTAATCAACTCATTCATTTAATCCCAAAAATTAATATTAATATTATTATTAATAATTAATTTATTAAGTACCTAATTAATCGTTAATTTAATTTAAATTATTCCCTTTGATTAACCACTTTTGATTAATCATATTAACTTATAATTAATTTAAAATACAAATTAAAATATGTTTAAACTTAGCCACCTCATGAATTTTAATTAACTTATAATTAATTTAAAACACAAATTTAAATGTGTTTAAACTTAAATATGTTTAGTTTACATAATTAAACACAAGATTTTTTTTTTTAATTTAAACTAATTTAAACAATTAAAATTTTAAATCTAATAATACTTTAATTTATCCATCTTTCTTTTAATTTTCTAATCTAAAATACTTTAAAAGAATAATTAAATAACAAATAATATAATAATCAAATCACTAAAATATATAAAAAAAACTAAACTAAAATAAATAAATAAAATTATTAACTAGGTGAGGGCACGCATGAAGTCCTCATGCCCGCCCTGCTTCCTCCAGCACCTTCCATACCTAAACCTAACCCTACATCTTCCCGTCATTTTTTTTTTGTCCTTGGCTACACGGTCGGCCACCATGGTCATTCCCTCTGCATCACCTTATTGGTTCTCTCACTGAACTGGTGTGCAATCAATTCTTCTATGGTCTCCTCCCTCATGGCTAGGCTTGGTGCTTGTTCGCGTACTGCACAGCTTTGGTCCCCCCGTGGAATCTATCCTTGGAGCCTTTATCCGCTGCTTGACTGTTTGTTGTTGCAGGTGCTTGGCTTTGCATATTTTTTTTTTTGTTGCAGTGTGCGTTGTTTTTGGCTCTTGGACTCCTCTATGGCAGTTGGTGTGAGTGTTGTCACTTTCCCTGGCTCTTTTCCTCAGGTGTTGGTTTGTGTATTTGGATATTGGCTTCAGGCCCAATATTTATTTTTTTACAGCGTGGGGTTCCTACCTTTGGTCGTGGCGCTTGGTCTGGTATTGTGTGTTTGGCGATGGTGTGGTTGGGCTCTAGGTTTTGGGTTTTGGGTTTAACGCGTTGCGCACGTAGACCTAGCTCCTCGGTGGCTTGCTCTACCCTCCCTTATTGTTTGACCTGGTGTGCCCTCTCCTGGTTTGTGTATTTGGAGAGTGGGCTCGAGCCCAATATTTTTTTTTTTCGTTCTGTTTCTTGCAAATCTACGGTTGGGTGTCACGTTTCTACCCAAAATTCTATGTGGGCATTGAGATATCAGTGTTTTGATCATACCCACTATGGGTTTTTCCTGCATTGGTGAAAAGGGTCCATCCTGATTGAAATTTAAAGGCCCCGTATCATCAACAACAGAATAAAATCGTGTTTTTTTGAATTTTTATCTATTTTGGATTCAAGATGGGGATGGGATTAGGCAAAGGTAGACCTCCCTTGTCATCCCAGGTGTGCCCATTGGAGCCCTACACTCACTCAATGTCTAGTTCTCCAATTCCTCTTACATTTATCTATCGGTCTCCTTCATCCAGATGCTAAAGGCCCTCATGCCTGTGGTCGTGTATTCCATTGGAGTTTCCCTAAAGAAAGAGACCGTCCAGTCCAATACCATGGCGAACATGATTGGCATATCTATTGGTGTGGCCATTACGGCATATGGGGAGGCCAAGTTTGATTCATGAGGTGTGTTGCTTCAGTTGGGTGCAGTTGTGTTTGACATGTGGACTCGGAGTTTGGATTTGGTATATGCACTGATTTGATGTATGCTTGGTCTCGGCTTGACTTGATGTATGCGTAGAGAAAATAATAGACTCGCTTTAGTGTCTTAACGCTTGGTCTTGGCTTGACTTGCATTCTTGTATTTGATATATGTGGTTTGATGTATGGTATATCTTAGGATCACCACTTATATCCTCTTGGGTGCACTGCCTAAGTGCTTGTTGTGATGGCCATTTGTGTTGTGTGCTTCGATGATGTATTGTATAACTTAGGATCACCACTTTTCTTATTTTTATTTATTTGCTAAAAAAAAATTCCCATTATTCTTTCAAATTGAGGTAATGTTTCAAAGAACTCCTCTCAGACAGTAGAAGATCAGGTATTCGAATCTTGAATTGTATCAGTTTTCAGTATGTATATTTTTATTTATAGTTATATCTGTGTAAAAAGAAATGTGTGCTTGGCTCGCAGGTTAGGTGGAGTTGGAGCTGGAGCTTGAGCTTGGCCTTCGGGCCCAAATTTACAAGTTTTCCTTAAATCTATTATTTATACCTCTATTTAATTATGTTTGTATCACTCTTTTCAAGGATTTTACCTGTATAGGACAATAATTTTTAAAGTTTTAGGTGGGTTTTAGGCAGGTTTTCAGGGTTGTTTACAGGACACTTAGTTTAGCTTTCCTCTAGAGTTAGGTGGGTAGGTGGGACTTTGGTCCCATATTTTAAACTACAGCTCTGATACCATGTGTAAGGTCCTATCTAACAGATCTTAGAAATTCATAAATTTAAATATAACATTTCTATTATAATTGTTCAACAAAATATCATCAGCAAAATAATAGTTTATAGTTTACGACTCAGCAAAATTCGAAATGGGCAACATGATATAAATGATATATAAAGAAAAAAAAAACATATACAGCATAGTAAAATAGTGAACCATCGTAACGATAATGGCATGCCATAATAATGAACATAAATACCTTTCAGTGATGTCGTTTCCCCAACTCCGTCTGTCCTTGTTGCTCTGCTGTCTAAACTCCCACCAAGCTGCTCTAACCAAACTCTACCCAAACCAAATCTTTCCTCCCTGCCAGCTAGTAATAGAGCCTATCTAGCTCCCTATATCCAAGATTCCATGAGGATTCCTGGGCCCCAAGCCCAAAACTCCTAGCAACCTACTGCACCCCTATAACAGTCCACCCAAACTCCAAAACCAGAAAATACCAACCTAGAAATACAGTCTCTAATCTCAAATAATGCTTCCTCTTCCCCCAAATTTCCAAAATTCCAAAAGTCCCCTCTTCTGAATGCCTCTCCCCCTCATATCCTCTCCCATTCACCACCTCCTACCCTCCTTTAATGCCACCCACATTATCCCTCCATTTAATACCTTATCCCTCCATTCAATACCCTATCCCTTCATTCAATGCTTCATCCCCTGCATACATAAAGTTTTATAATAATGAATTAAAAGTTATTAAGTATTTAATTCTTTACCCTAAACATTAATGTGTTAATCAATCAATTAATTAATTAATCAATCATATATTAAACAATAATTAATTAATTAATATTATTAATAAATAATCATTATTTAACTAATACACATTAGGATAGTTAATTATTTAGTTAGTTATACTTGATAAACCTTAAGAAATCATTTAACTAGGGTTGTTATAGTACCAAGCAGATGTATACATCAACAGTGTGAGCTAAGTCGTGGAGTAGAACAAGAAAAATGATATCATCCATAGCACCCAAGTGCCCAATATAGAACTTCTCGTAGGATGAAAATACCAGGAGGACAAAGGAATTGATGGCTCTGGTATCCATTAGTGCAGGAGTAATGGCCATAATGAAATTCGTACTGATGTCGAGCAGCTGAGCCTGGGTCTCCATTAAGTCCCAAGACACTAAACCTTGGCACTCATGCAAACTAACCATCGCGACTAGAAAGGGGAGGAGGGTGGCGACGAGGGGATTTAACTACCTTCATATTCACCCCATTCGACGACACATGTGGTCCATGTGTCACCCCATCTGGGGACAAAACATTACAATTATAACTCATAAAAAAATTTAAATATTGAGCATTGTTTTTAAGGGAATCCTAAAACTAATAAACAATGTCATATATCCCAAATTCATCATTTTCTTGGACATCATTATGTGCTTCCATTAGATCATTTGGCTCATGTTTCTCTTTCATTGAGTTATTGATATCCACATGTTCTCCAAAGTGATCTTTTCCAAGCAGACCTCCTAATGGTACTTGAGGTTCATGTGATATCTTTTCCACCTTTGATTCATTAAAATCTCCTTTCCTCAAGCCAACTTCTTTGATTTCATCTGGAAGAGCTTGAATAACATCAATTATTTGTTGAATAAACCGCATTGCAATGCGTCACTTTCAATGGCTATGAAATTCCTTCCTTTTTGTAAGCATCATGCTAATGTTGTACCTAATCACCAAATACAAAATAAATAATTAAATAAAATAAAGTAAACAACATAAATTAAAAATAATAAAGAGTGAAGTATGATTTCATAAATGTTATATCATAAACCTTACATGAACGTAAGAACAAATCCAAGACCCAATCTCCTTCATTTGAAAATATATCCATAAGATAATTAATTAGTGCTTGTGGCTTTTGATAAATGTTAATGAGATCTCCTTTGAAATCCTTTTCCTCATATGTTAGCTTTCTAGCCACAACATTGTAAACCAATAAACTACTAGGATTCTCTCCATCCTTTACATTATAAAGAATAGAATCATAAGTATCAACTTTTGTCCACCTTGCAAGATGTATACTCTCAATATCATGTGTAAATGGTTCACTATTGGAGCTATGAATATTAGTTTTTTTCCTGTAACATAAATAAGTACAAATTCAATTAACTTGTGAATTAATAAAATAGATTTCTAATCTTAATTACTAAACATACAATTTCAATATCTTACCAATAAAGTTGCATCCTTGCCTTTTATTTTCCTTTGAAACTTGATTGTAATAATTCTTGTTGTGTGTCTGAATGAAAAACTAGAAATCTCCAAAATGGTGATGTTGTGATTTCAAAAAATCCCATAACCACTTTAGTGAAAGCTTGGTAAGTATAAGGGTCAATATCATATTCAATGTTTTGGATATTATAACCATGACAGATATCTGCAATAACTAGGGAGTATTCCTTTTTAGGAACAAGATTTGTAATTTTTTCACAATCCCCTAATATCACTTTATATTGAACAGTGTCGAGCCCATTCCAAATGTAGTGATCAAGGGTGTCATCAAGCTCAACATTTTGAAGATGTCGCCTTCTTTCTGTTTCAAACTTAGCTTTTTGAATATAACTTTTGAAGGTTCCAGGTACTCCAACTTTATTCTTCTTTGACATCTTAAATGAATCAAACAAACATATATATATATATATATATATATATATAACTAATAAAATAATTGTAATTTTTTGCTATTGCAAAACTATTGATGAGTTAGGTTTTGGACCAACTGCAATCTAGGGTTTGGTAGTCATGGCCATAGTAAAGGACAGCATGAGCACCAAAGGGAGGGGTAATGTAAATCCCTCATACAAGCAGGTAGTGGTGGATAGGGGGAAAGGGCCAAGAGGCATAGGTTTCAAGGCGTCAATGACAAGCACCTCAGGCTCAGACCCGGAAAAGAGTCAGGAAAGGAACCAAGGGAAAAGCGATTGCATGGGGGAAGAAGCCAGAGAAACTCAGAGTGTTGTGCAAGAAACAACGAGATCCAATGGGCCAGAAGGGAGCAACCTGTGTAAACCTAAAACAACAATGATACCCAAGGTAATCATGGAGTATCCACAAACACAACTCTACAGGGACCAGATGAAGACACATGCGCTAATCTGCAAGTTTATGGGTTTGTGGCCCATAGAAAGAATGATGCGCAACTAGATTAAATACCACAGGAAGCCAAGCAGAGAAGTGGAGCTCCACCTGGGATCGAAAGGATTTTTCACAACAATATTAATGAACTTGGAAGATAGGGATAGGTTCTTTGAGGGGGGGGCATACTTCCACGCCCCAGCAGGACTATACATGCAGCCTTGGAAGGAAAATTTCTCCCCAGAAAAAGAGACTTTCAAAAATGTACCTGTCTGGTTGAGATTTTACTCCCTATCGTTATATTACTGTCTACCCTCTACCTTCGAAGCAATAGGGAGAAAAATGGAAAAATATGTGAAGACTTCATAAGCCACCCTAAAAGGGAGATATACATCCTATGTAAGAATTTTCTTAGAGATGGATGTGTCGAGAGCACTCCCAGAAGCCATAAGTTTGGAATTTAGGGATGAGGAGTGGATACAAAACATAGACTATGAGCAAATCCCCTTCAGATGCAAAATATGTCACAAACATGGACACCTAATCAGAGAATTTCCTCTCAATAAAACTCAAGAAGCGAAGAGCACCAAACCACACCAGGATGAGGATGGGTTTATAAAGCCGAACCACAGAAACATAGCTAACAAGAAACCAAGTAAAACCCCAACAGGGAGCAACCCAAAGGCCAAGAATAGAACAGAAGGACGGGACAAACCCAACAAAGGGGCAGAAGGAGGAAAGGAATCAACAAAAGCTCAAGAAGCCAAAGAACAAGCAACAAATGAGCCCACAGATAGGCCAAGTAAGGAGAAGGAACAGGGGGGTAGCGCAACGCCTATAGATGGAGGAACCAGAGATGCCAACACCCCCATGCAGGAAGCATATGGAGATGCAGACATGACCCCAAGAGAAGTAGGCATGGAATACCCTAATCTCAGGGACCTTATGGAAAGGGAAGGGATAGATCTCCCAAACATATTGGAACAGTGGAAAAGGCAAAGAGTAGACAATGTACCAACGAAGCAACTAGACCGCATCCAATACCTGTTCCTCCTAAGGGAGGAATCCAAATCCAGAGGGCTCAAGTGCACACATAGGGAGATCAGACACCTAGGAATCAAATCCTGTGAGGGACAACCATAGCTCTCACCCAAGCAGACAAGAAGAAAAATGGCAGGAAATCAAACAACGTAGCCCTACAGGAGCTCGAAGCGTTGTTGATAAACTCAGGTAAGATCAAGAAGATCTTCCCCAACTCCCCCCCACATGTTTAAATGAATATTATAACATGGAATATAAGAGGCCTAAACAACCCGCGAAAGCAGAGAGTCCTCAAAAGTAGACTTAGGAAGGAACAACCGGACATATGTTTCATCCAAGAGACAAAATGCACTACAGACAGAATGGAAATGGTTAGTAAAAAACAATGGAGCAAGTAAAATATGGTGGTTGTTGAAGGACAACAAATGGAAGGAGGTATTCTCACCTTGTGGAACCCACAAGTGATAATCCTAATAGCAGCCAAAGCTACCAGGAACACACTTTCGGTTAGCATGCAAATCATTGGAAATATGAAGGTGATTCTCTACACTAATGTGTATGGGCCCCAGATTCTAGAAGAAAAGAGAAGAATGATTCTAGACCTAGAATACCTAAAAACCCGATCCAACAACCTCCACTAGATCCTGGCAGGGGACTTCAACATCATCACGTCACTTGCAGAGAAAGAAGGAGGTACTAGAATATTGGATATAGATGCGGAATATTTCTCAATGTTCATAGACACAATGGAGATGGTGGAAATCAAAACTGATAATGGACAGTTCACCTGGAATAATAAACAGATGAATCAACATCAGGTAGCAACAAGACTAGACAAATTCTTGGTGTCGGAGTCTATCATTCTACAGGGGTTAACATTAGACTGCAACTTCCTCCCCTGGGGAGTGTTTGATCACTGGCCAGTCCAACTGGAAGCAGACTTCCAAACCACACCGAAGAATAGACCTTTCAGATTTGAGAAATTTTGGATCGAACACCCCAGTTTCAAGGAGAATATCAAATAGTGGTAGCGGGAGGAACAACCAGAGCAAGGGACAAGGATGTTCAAACTCTATAAAAAAATAAATCACATCAAATATAAGCTCAAGGAGTGGAACAAGGAAATATTTGGAAATATAAACCAAGAGTAAAAAAATATTGAAGACAAAATGAGAAAACTCCAGGAAATGTGCATAGCCAAGGGCTATACAGAGGAACGAAAAAAGGAAGAGATACAGATGACCAAGGAATGGGAAGCTAGATGCCAGCATGAAGAAACTCTATGGTGACAAAACTCCTGAATCAATTGGCTAAGGGAAGGAGAGCATAACACCAAGTTTTTTCATAGAACAACCATTTCCAGAAGAGCCCATAATAAAATCATGAAAATTAAGGATCAAGATGGGATCGAGAGAGAATCCCACAAGGAGATCGAAAGTACTCTGGTAAATCACTTCCATGGGATAGCCCAGGAACCTAACAAAGATAGAATGGAGGCCATCCAAAGGATAACTCAACACATCCCCCATCTAGTCACTGAGGAACAAAATAACAACTTAAACAAACCCATTGTTAAGGAGGAAACTGACCAAGTGATCCAGGAGATGCCCAATGGGAAAGCCTCGGGTCCAGATGGTTTCACAGTGGAATTTTTCAAAGCCTATTGGGAAGTGGTCAAACATGACGTTTACAGGGTAGTGGAGGACTCCAAATGGACAGCCTCCATTCTCAAAGCACTAAATGCTACAATGATTACTCTAATCCCCAAAGAAAATGAATCCAGGACCCCAGACCATTACAAACCCATAGCTCTATGCGATGTGGTTTACAAGATATTCTCCAAAGTCATAGCCAGTAGATTGAAACCCCTCCTACCCACCATGATTTCATAAGAATAGGCAGGTTTCATGGAAGGAAGACAAATCATGGACAACATCATCCATGAACACGAGCTAATCCACATCCTAAAAATTCAGAGGATAGGGGGACTGATAAGACAATTGGACCTAGCAAAATATTATGAAAAAATTATCTAGAACTACATGGTCAAGACTCTGGAAGCCTTTGGTTTCACCCAGCACTGGATCAGCTGGATTGTCAGCCTTGTTTCCATGACATGTTACTCGCCCCTAATAAATGGATCCCTAACTAAACCTTTCTGTCCTATGAGAGGCATCAGACAAGGAGACCCTCTTTCCCTCTTCCTTTTCATTATGATGATGGAAGGTCTCAGTCGAAGCATAAAAAGTGCAACAATAGCATGAGAAATAACAAGCATCAAACCCTTTGAAAACTTCCCTACTTCCACAGACCAACATTTTGTGGATGACACCTTACTCCATGGCACACCCATGGTCAAGGAAGAAAAATCCTATAAAAGAATATTAGAAGAGTTTGGGGAAGCCTTGGGTGCCAAGATCAACCACTCCAAATCTATGATCTACTTCTTCAACACCAACCCAACAATCCAAAGAAACTTGGCCAATATTTTGGGTTTTGAACACAAAACACTCCCAACCAAGTATTTGGGCATCCTCTTGACAAACGGAGAATACAATTTGTCAACATGGGAGGGAGTGATCAACAAGTTATAAGAGAGGGTGAAAAACTGGATGTACAGATCCCTCAATCTAGCGAGGAGACTCATACTGACCAAGTCGGTTCTGCAAGCAATTCCAACCTATATGATGTCCATTTTTCCAACCCCCAAGGGAATACTACAAAAAATAAGAACCATCCAAAGGGACTTCCTATGGTGAGGAGAGGAAACAAAGAAAAATGGGCCTTGGTGGCCTAAGAGAAGGTCTACAAACTAAAAAGCAAAGGAGGTTTGGGGCTACAAGACCCACAAGTAACCAACGATGCATACGAGGCAAAACTCTGGTGGTAATGGGTCAAAGAAACTTCTACACCATGGGTAAACCTATGGAAGGCCAAGTATGCCCGAGACATAAACGACCAGGACTGAATCTGCTTTAGGGTCACCAGGGAGGGATCATCCATCTGGAATCTAGCTTGGCACAACAAAACCTGGATCCAAACACACAGCTTTTGGGAAGTGAGGAATGGAAAAACAGCCAGATTCTGGGAGGATGCTTGGCAACAGGAACCCGGAATGGAAAATCCATACAAGGAGGAACTCCAACAGGACATGACCATGCAAGGCAAAACCAGATTCTACCATTACTGGAAACAAGAAACAGATCGCAACAGATGGAGAATGTGGGACAATCTCAATTCGCAAAATAGCGACCAAACCGCAACAAGCATGAAAGAGGTGGAGGAGGAACTGGGGAAAATGAAAATTGCAGTCTCAGAAGAGGAGGACCAACTGATATGGGGCCAAAAATATGGTGGGGAATTCAACTTGAAAGAAGTCTGACATTACATCGTGGACCAGGACCAAGAAGATCCAACGCAACAATGGGATGAACTTTGGAACAACCCCCAATGGCCAAAAATTACAATTTTCAAATGGTTAGTACTTCACAACCACATCCTAACTTGGGAAAACCTAAGGAAAAGGGGATTTATTGTCCCATCACGATGCCACCTCTAAGGAAGAAAAAATGAATCATCTCCTTGACGAATGTAACTACACAACAGAGATCTGGGACTGGGCGGAAGGTATCTTTCGACAGTCCAATAGGATCTGAGGTAACATCTATGCAACCATCAATAACTAGAATGAGAATTACAATGAAAATGAAGAGGTGAACCTCTGTTGGACTCTCATTCTAGGGATGATCAAATGAGAAATATGGAAAGAAAGGAACCGCGCATCTTCAGAAACAAAATCTGGCTGGAAGGGAAACTCAAGGAAACAATAATCTCCCTGATAAGAGAAATGGTGCAGAGCTGCAACTGCCAAAAAGAAAGAGAGAAACTGGCAGGGAATGATTCCTAAATCCTAGAAGCTTTTCACCTGAAAAACAGGTGCAACCACACTCAAGTAAGGCGGCCACCACAACTCCAAATAGGTGAGCACAACTGGAATCTCCCTCCAGCAGGGTCGCTCAAGTTGAATTTCAACGGGGCATCAAAAGGAAACCCAAGAATGACAAGAATGGGAGGGGTAATCAGGGATAGTGATGGAAAAATAATCCGGCTGTACGCTGGGAGCATGGGAAACTCAACCAACAATGTCACAGAATTCAGAGCCCTAGATACCGGTCTTGAGATCCTAAGTCGTGAAACACCATCGTGGAAGATCACTCCACACTGGTTATCAACACAGTGAAGAGAATCCAAAATGGCACCAAAGTGGGCAAAATTCAGAGGCACTGGAGCTTGGCACACTCCCTAAAAACAATCCAGGAGCATCTGCAAACAATGAATACAGTGGAGTTGTGTTGGATACGCAGGTCAGCAAATGGACTCGCCGACAAAATTGCTAATGAGGGGGTTAGAAAGGAAGGACCAGAACTAGACACTACCTGGAGTAACATCCTGAATAGTCAGTTCAGAACATACTACATCCAACTTGCGACAAAAGACTGTGATGGAAACCTAAGTACGAACGGCCACAGTGAGGAAGGAGTTGTAAGGCTAACTGGTGAGCACGAAGGATCCAGGTAGAATCTAATTTCCCATCACTCGATCACAAGTTATAATGCAGACTTATGCCACACAACAGACGAGGGTATGGCACCAAGGTCTTGTCAATAGGAAGAAGTACAGGGGTAGTTCATGGGAAGGCAGAGAAGGTAATCAGGAAGTCACCAATGATGAAGGGAAAAAGGTGTTACCATGGGAAATTCTGGATACACCTCACCCAAGTACAAGTACGTGGAGTAGCACAGATGTTTGTACAATGTGCAGGGGAAAGGGTTGGCGCAAAGGTTACAACCAGGTCATCATGAGAACAGATACTGAGACAGGGAATAAGGACCGAAAGGTACACCTCTACGGGAAGACCATGATTTCTAGGATGAGCCCGTAGCTAGGGAAATCCCATAAGAGAATAAGCACCAGGAATATATGCAGATAGGAAAAGATAAACTACAGGAACTATGACAAAAACAGGGGATGTGTAAATAGGAACAGGAGGAGAATCCAAGGAAAAAACTACCACAAACCAGTAGAGATGGTTCGTATGAAGAAAACTCACAGTAAGAGAAGCCCCTAGGGGAAAGAATCTCTGACAAGCCCCCAGAGGATTACAAGGATGGAACAAGTGGCCAGAGAATCCAAGGGCACTTTTCATATGCTAGTCGACCCAAAGGGAAAAGCGATCATCACCAGGTGGGAGAATGAAATAAACACTAAATGCAAGGGTAAAGCTTGAAAGGAACCGATTTAGGAAGCAGACTGGATAAGGGACCTAGGGGCCACACAACCCAAAGTAACCCTCTACCACAAAACGGTGGAGGAGGCATGGTGAAAAAAGATGTTAATAGGCAATATGAGCTCTGAAAGGACAGATACTAGTCGGAAGGAGAACAGGGACTACAAAAAACTACTTACAGTGATCCTGAGTCGCATCAGCAACCTGCAAGGTAGTACAAAATGGCTAGATGAGAACCAGAGGTACTAGAAGGAGAATATGGAGTGAATGGAAGCCCAATTCCACCTATACTTGTATTACATCCACCACATGTACATCACGCCAGCAGACCAGAATGGAGCCCCAGCCTGTATCAGGAAGACCCATACGGTGGTCCAGAGGGATGAGAACAAGGATAGGAAAGATGAAGGAAAAAAACATCTCATCATCCTGGACTAGCACTGGGTCAGCAATAGATTAAGTCATGTTTCTCAGCGTAGGGTCAGCCTCCTTGTATATGTTGAGTCTTTTACATACATGTTTTTTGTTTAGCTCTTCAAAACTAATATGGTAGTACTGGGCCGGTTTCCCAAGGTGGTGACCCATCCATACCCCCCTGCTATCTTAGAAAATGCAACTCTGGAACCCCTAGTTTGGTTTCCATTTTGGTAGACCAGGGAGTCCCCCCTATTTTTGTATCATAATCTCTTTTAGTAATACAAGAATATACACTCACTTACAAAAAAAAAAAAAAACTAATAAAATCGAAATAAATTAACTTACAAATGAATAAAATGAATGTAATAAATCAACATACCTTTTTGAATACAACAAAAAAATTGACTCAATGTTGTTGTAGAGCTTGCATCTAGATAGTTGAGTTTAAAATTCTCCCAACTCTGCTCATTCAACATCTTAATCATTTCCTCTTCTACTCTCATATAAACCTTGTGACTAAATAATAATAAAAAGTTAATGTTATAATAATATATAGAATAACATACATTGTTATGTTATATAGAAAAAATTAATTTTTTAATCCTAACATAAATAAGAAATAACTCAATAGACTTATTTTTAAATTCATCACACATTTACTCCATTGATAATTCACCCGACCTTACATGTGATAATATAACTATGGCAAGTTTCTCATCCTTCACTCCTTGCATCATTCTCCAAGACGTTATAGTCATATCATCTGGCAAGTTTTTGATTTCAGGACTTGTCTTACTTGTGCTACCTACTAAGGATTTAGACTTCTTAACCTTCTTATTTTTTATACCAATATTCTCCCATAGGTTGAAGATCTCATCTACCAAATCCCATATCTTTCTAGTTTTAAATCCCAATTGGAAATAGCTATCCACAACTTTGAATGCATCATTTCCTTTGCAATTTTTTACTTTTAGATTTTCCTCATCAATTGAGAAGCCTATTTCCATACAACATTCCTTCTGAAACTTTGTATCAACGTTTGATCTATCCCCACCACATATTACAGAAAACTCATTATGGATAAATCTCACCCTCTGAATGAAATTCATGGACATCATGTATTCATTATCTGTGTTATGATCCCATGCCAATAAATTTGTTTCTCCATAAGTTAAACCAACATAAATTACACATCTGATTGTCTCAAAAAGAGGGTTATTGGGATACTCTTGAATCAATTCTCTTCTAGCCTCTGCAGAATGATTTCCTCCATTCACATAATATTTATACTCAAAACATCTTGACCTATCAAATGCATCCCTGGTAGGAACTTCCATTGGGTCAACAAGAACTAAGTAGTCAACCATATGTGGATATGGATTGTGCCTAATCAGTACTTTCAAGTTGTGGATATGCAACTGATATGGTTTTCTAATTTTGTATTTTTCTTGGCCTTCTGTGGGTTTATAAAGTTGCTTCACATTTGATGTAGGCGATCATGTGACCGCACCCCCGTCGCGCTCTCCTTCTCACAGGATCATTCAATTTCCACGTCTTCAATCCAAAATTAGCTCTTTCGATTCCCTGCTAGAATCCCTGATGAAAACCGATCCACAGGTCCTTCCTTCTCCCTATCACGGCCTTCTGGACGACCATGAACAAATTCCCCACAGGAAATGTAATATCGGGTTTCGGGGTTTCGTGTTCCCCGTCATCGAGAGTCCCTGTACTCTTCAATCCCTGATCACCGATGAGCTCCTTTCGGCCTTAGCCCCTCCTTGGCTAGGCTCCTAGTCCATGTGACTAGTTCTCATAAGACCACAATCTTATGTTCCTGTTCGTCGGGGTTTTAGGCTTAAAAATCCCAATGAGCTCTAATTCCCGCTAGCCCTCCAGGCTAAGCTCATGGTCCACGTGACCTCTATCTCATAAGACCGTAGCCTTGTGTCCTCATCGTAGTTTTGGACTTTCCAATGCCAAAATGCAATAGTCCTTAGGACTCATGATTCCTCGAATCCCGACGCGCTCTCTACGCGTTAGCTCTCCTAGCTAGCTCCTGGCCCATATGACCGCTAACTCACAAGACCGCAGCCTTGTCTCCCATCGGGGCTACAGGGTTTCAAATGTCAAAATGCATATGTCCACGGGATTCCCGATTCCTCGAATTCCGATTCTCCGCTATGCTGACAGCTGGCCCACACAATGGTGCTCCCTGCTTCTCTGATATGCTGACAGCTGGCTCCCACTCATCGGGGTTCCAGACTTCGCGATTCCAAAATGCACAAACACCTTGTCACCAAGATCCCCGATATCCCAATGACCCAAATGTCGATCAATGACTTCCTATTGACCTTTCCCCAGTGTCTTTGATTGCTGCCACGTGTCCCTTCCAGTATGGACGGTCCCAATTTCTCCAGGATTTCGGGACTTGGGATGTCCCAATTCTTTTGACCTTAGGAACTCTGATTTCCCGATGACCAATATACTGACTCTCTTCGTATTTCTGACACCTATCTCCCCAAATGGACGGCTCAGATTTATGTCGGGGTTTTCAAAGTGGACTTACCCGATCTCCTGTCCATGGGAATGTTGATATCCCAACGCCCGATGCTTCAATCTTCGCCACGTGTCTCCACCAAAGGACGGTTCAGATTTACTCTCAGGGTTCGCGACTTCAAGTGTCTCGGACGCCTCATCCTCTGGACTCGTGAAACTCTGATCTCCGACTCTCTCCAGATCTATGCCATGTGCCCCAACCTAATGGACGGTCCAGATCTGATCTCGTTGTTTCAAGACTTATAGTGTCCCGATTCCCTCGACCTCAAGATCTCTGATATCCTGAACATCAATATCCCGATGTCTAGTGTCCAGATCTCCCAAATAGATGATCACACGACACATGTCCTCTCCTCAGAAGAACGGCTTAGATTCTTTCGCTAGTTCAGGATTTCTAATGTCCCGACTTTCATGACCTCGAGAACTCCGATTTCTCGAGTGTTGATATCCCGATACCTATCGGGATCTTCCTCCTATTTACGAGGTTAACTCCCTTGCAACTTCTACCGATCCGATGATTGTCAGCGATCCTGAACCAGATCTAACAGCTCAGATCCATTCTTCTTCCCTGTGCTCCTCCGGTTGCTCCCTGGACGCGAACACCAATGGTCCAAATCTAATTCTCAGCCGATCCGATAATTGTTGTTGTTGCTCCTCCTGAGCTTCTACGCACTTTCTTTCGAGACTTGGAAGAATTTCCAGTTCCCAAAGGCCTCGACCTTTGCTTCTTTTCTCCTCTGTGAACTCCTCAACCCTGAGCTTCGTTGAACGTATGAAAACGTTGTTCTTCCTGAGCTTGCTCCTGAATCCTCAAAGGATTCTTTGACTACTGTATTCTACAGAGTCTTCACTCACCCACAGTGTTGTCTCTCCTGAGCTTCTCACACGCTCAGACCCCTATGGGATTTTGTCTTTTCTTCTCCTCCCACAAATGGAGAATATAATGCCCTCCTGGCAGTGTCTTTGCTCAAGCAACCTGATTGCTGAGTCTTTCAGGGTGTTCAGCAACCCTATGAAGGCTCCCTCAGTGGATCCTTCCTCGCTTCCAGAACTCAAAGAGTTCTTTTCTTCTTGTGCCTACCTGCACACAATCTCAATGCCCACCCGGTAGAGTTTCCCTTTCACAGAATGTTCAGCAGTTCTGTCTTCTTCTCCCGTGCACCTATGCACTCGCTCGATGCCCACCTGGCAGAGCTTCATAGAATCCTTAGTGATTCTGGTTCTCCTTTCTGAACTCATAGCAAAGTTCTTCTTCTGTGCACTCCTTGCACCTTCTCAATGCCCACCTGGTAGAGCTTCACAGAATCCTCAGTGATTATAGCTTCTATCTGAACCCCAATAGAGTTCCTCCAACTGCACCTTGTGCCTGTGCTCAATGCCCACTTGGCAGAGCCTTTACAGAATCCACAACAGAATTCTATTTGCAACTGTGTCTCTCATACACAGCCTTGCCTCCAAGGTATTCAGCAACCTTGAGGTCTTCTCCTGAGTTGTTGACTTCAATTCCTATGCCGCAGCACATCTTTGTCTGAACTCGCAGTGTTCATAAGTGCAACCTTTGTGCACTGGTATTCAGAGACCGCAGCACTCTGTCATGCCCTCCTGACATGAAACCTCAAACACCTCTCAAGCCTGAAACCAAACAACTCCTGCAGAATGCATCAACATAACATACATCTACAGCATACATAGAGAACACACACAGACATCCACATAACACACAGTAATGCAGGAAAAACTGCTCTTTTGTATTAAAATGGAAAATTCTTGTAATTACAAGGTGTTCTCGAGCTCTCTCTGGCTCTACTCATCTCAATCCTCACTAACTCCCAAAATGAGATCTGAAAATCTCTTTTACCTGAGGGGGCTCTTCGAGCACTTCCCTCCAACCTACCTACCCTATTCAATTACATTGAATGGGTTGTCTAGTCCAGAATCGGATCTAGATCTCAGCCATCCAAACATTAATGGACGCTCTTATCTACAGCCTGCACAAAGGCACGGCTTCCTAGCTCAACCGCTTAAACATATAATTATATTAAATTCAAATTTCAAATGAGGAATGCGCCTCTCTTTAGCTTGAATGCACGCGCTCGACGTGGCTGGTTGGCTGGCTGGCTAACGTGGAGAGATGCTCCTGCATCAACATTCAACTGAAATGTATGGCCCTCATCAACCAAGTTGTTCCTCCTCAGTCGATCTCGAATGGTATTTTGCGTTGTTTTGATAATACCATCTTCTAGATAGGCACATTGTGTTATTATTTCTTTGCTACCTTTAGGACTTCCATCATGATATTCAAAGGTAACTATGAATTCTTCTTCATCAACAACCTTTGCTTTCCTCTTTTTACGATTTAAATGAGTTTCATCTAACTCAAAAATCTATTCATAATCACCAGGAATGAAATCATCATTGGGAATACCTCTTTTGTGCTTATGTTGTTTAGTCTTATTATGAGGAAGAGTGGTAACCTCATTGGCATTAATATTAGTGACATATTCATCTGGAATTTCCATATCTTCAAATGTAACCCTTTTATCCTTTCTAGAATGATGACTTTTATTTCTTCTTTCTTGTTCTTCTCTGTCTTCTCTTGTAGCTTCACCTTATATTACTCTTTGCTTCTTTTTCCTTCCTTCTTATGCCTTATCGATATGAAAGGAACTAACGACTTCCATGATATTTCTCTCCATAGAATAAATCCCCACTAACATCTCTGAAATTCACCTAGAAAAATCTTGTAAAAATAAAATACGTCATTTCCATGTTAAATAAGATTTAACAATTATCATGAAACTTATAATAATACATGCTACAAAAATAAGAATAAACAAACTTACATTGCCCATCTCAATGTCTGGCACGATCATTGCACATAATTCTGTGAAATTTTCTTCAATTTTCTTCCCTTTTATAATTGCTCATTTTCAAAAAATATCTAATCTTGAGATATGTCTTTGATTGTTTCACCAGTGCATAAACAATATCTGTGCATGGGACCAAACATATATCTCGTAACATGCTAAGTGAGTGATAGTTTGCTTGCACATGTTCAAATTCAACACAATACAAAATTATGTGTTCTCCATTGGCAGTTTGTTCATCTTTAAGATACCAAGAATGCTCCATTCTACTCTCACCATTGACTGTTTTCCACTCTCTAACATTCTTCATTGATCTTATGACCTCAGTTGTTGGGCTAGCATTTTGTTGCCTAACATTCATGGAGGTCCTAGTTGGGTTTTTGGATGCCATTACTGCAGGTCGTGTTCTGGATATATTCACAGAGATTTTCTTTGATGCCATTTGTCCTATATAAACAATTAAAAACAAAAATTATTTAAGGAAAAAATAAAATTTATGTTTTTCACGAAAAAAATCTAAAGTTAAATTAAAATTATCTAAAAATTATTTTTTCTAAGACACAAAATTAAAAAAGCACACACAAAAAAAAAAAAAAAA
>ML788685.1:185163-195411 GCA_009831015.1 Picea engelmannii | reverse complement strand
CAAATCTATGATAATAACAGCTCGCAGAATATTATGTTAACTCTTAGGAAGTTAACATGCATTAGTTTATTAACCCTTTAATATCGCAAAGCATAATCAAAGATAGATCTAGCATAATAACAACAAGTGATGATATACCCTTAGCATTTAGCACTTAGCACTATGAGTTAAATATAGCATTCATTTACCCTTAACATAAGTAAAGTACTTAAGCAACAACATATCTACCCATTACACATCATAATCAAATCACTAAGCAAAACCATAATAGAAATAACACAACACAAAGAAAACCATGAGACACCAGATATACGTGGTTCACCCCAGTGTGGGGCTACGCCCACCAACTATTTCACCTCTTTATTATCCGCCAAAATCTTACATCCAACTAGATCTGTGCACTAAGCCACAGATTCGAACTTCGCACAAGATAGGAGATCCATGCACTAAGAAATAGATCCTCCTTCTTCTCACTAAGCACTAGATCTTTGCACTAATAACCTTCTACAAAATCACAATCAAGCACTAAGCCTCGACCACATACATTCCTTCACACAAAGCACTTATGTTTCAACAGAACTACATGAACTACTTCGACCATACATTCCTCTTTATTTATATTTTTACAAACCATTACAATAAGGCCTAAACATGGGGAAAACCCATGGGCCGACATCCCATAAACCCATTACAAAAACCCTAGAGAACCCCTTACTGGGTCCACATATCCCGCAAAATGAGTGAGATCCATGATCTCAGCTCCGCCTGGATGCTCCTTCTTCGACCAGCATGTCGAAGTCCAAAAGTGGGCCAAAAATGACCAAAGTTTCCTCAAAACTTGGTCGAGGGCCAACATGCCCCCAACACTCACCTGTGACTCATCCCAAGTCACTCAGGTCTGGATAATGCTACTTCAAATGCTTTGAGCTTAACTCGAGCTGCTTCGACTTGCTTCCTCACCTCAGCTTCCTGCTTAGTGAGCTCCTGGACTATCTGCTCCGTAACAATCCCTTCTAGGTGTTGTTCCATTGTTGCAACTACTTGATCTAGCTTTGAGCCCTGGCTGTCGATCTCCTCAAACACCTTGCAAGCTTCTTTCGGCATAGGTTGTAGCTTCTGTGTCACTTCCATCACCTTACCCTGGAGGGAAGTGATCTGATGTTGTACTTCGCGCTGCTCTTGGGATCTCTTCATCCTTTCTACTGCTATGAGCAGCTTCATCTATGCTTGCAACAAAAATGTTTGTTTTTGCACCTCCTGTAGCTGAGCCTCCAACTTATTTAACTATGGATCCTTGGTGATGCGTTCATATGTTTGGGCGCTTCTGTCACTTGGTTGTTTAGATACTAAAGCGAGGGATTTTATAATTTCTATTTCATTCTTGGTGGACTCCTCCCTCTGGTCATGCACCTCCTGTGGGGTGCTCAGCACTATTTGGGCCTCCAGTTCAGCTATCCTAGCCTGAAACTATTGGAGGGTCTTTGTGAGATTTGCTACTTAAGCTTCAATGGGTTCTTTCTCCTCCTGTACCAGCCTAGCACAGAGAAACATGATTTTATTACTGCTTCTTTGACAATGGCCTACTCTGTGAGGATATTATCTCTTTCCTTCTGTAGTTGGGCCTTGCCAACTCTCTTTTCCTCCTAGAGCTTCATCTGAAACTCTAATTTCATGGGAAATTACACTGTCGTGCACTTCTCGTAACTGTGCTAAGACTTCATCCTTATCCTTTTGCAAGGTTTTTGTAGCCTTATCCTTTTCTTCCTGAGCTCTCTGGAACCGAGCCTCTGTTGCATCAACAAGCCTTTTTAATTGGGCTAGTTCATCCCCCAATTCTGTGGTCTATGATGAGGATCGTGCAGTAGGCACTACACGGACCAAGCGAACAACCTGTTTCACTTCCTTCAAATCCCTCTCAATCCTTCCATATAACTTCACCTTCTTCTCTTTGTATTTCTACAACATGTCTTCAGAAGCGTCCTCCATAGCTCTGCGAACCAGACTAATGTCATCCTTAGTGAGGGTGGCTTCTGACTGTGGCTTATTGGCGTGTGTTTTCTTTCTTGCTGAAGGTTTCTTCGAAGAAAATTTCCTCTTCTGTGGTGTCACTGTCCCAACAAGAGGATCTTCAGGTGGTGTAGCTTTGCCTCCTCCTTGCTCTTCTTCTCCTTCATATCCTCATCCTTGTCATTTTTCTTTGTATTCTCATCCTCCCTGTCCTCCTGCTCTATTTTCTCCTCCTCCTAGCGAGCCAAACCCATTATCTCCAGAATTTTTCTCTTTGCCCTCTTCGTCACTCTCTATATCCTAGACTTCAGCCTTCTTTTTTTGCTTCTTCGTCCCACTGGGCTATCGGACATGTTCAACTCGTGTAACTATCAGGCTTCCTATAGTGTCAGTGTTATATAACTCTGCATCAATGACAGGTACAAGACATTCTTCTGGCCATTCCTATGTAACTTGCTCCATATCTTCATCTGTTATCTTGTAGTATGATTGCAATTCTTCCTGGTTCTCATCTCTTCACGCGATGATGTAAATGAAGTGCGGATCAGTGCAAAACTTCACTATGGGTCTGTACTGATGAAGGGTACATGGTCTCATATGCAGAAATGATTCAATGGAACCTTCAATTGCTGATAATATCTATGAAACATGACATTAGACTTCCATTGCTTCATCATGTCATTGGTATACCATAGGGTGGAAAACCTAGAGACCAGGGGCTCCGTAGGTTCAATCTCTAGAAAAGAATCTCCTTCAGGCATCTGCCAAGCCACAAATATGATCAATATGATCAACCAGCTATAGTGGAACTCATATCCCAAGTCCTGGGCTTCACGATAATCCTTTTCTAGCTCATTGATGAGGTAGTTCACCCAGTTCATCTGCATGCCCTCCACACACTTTCCTGCGAGGTCCACCACGAACTTGGTAACCTATGTGGGACGGTTCTTCCTCACTAGATTTCCAGCTAAGAGTTGACAAGCAAGGCACACTACGCCATCCTGTATGGAGGCTACCTTGTAACCTCGCTTCCCCCTTTCTACCTCTCCATATGCTTCTTTGATACATTGTGCTAACGAATGGTCTAGAAGTGAACATGCATTAGTTTATTAACCCTTTAACATCACAGATCATAATCAAATATAGATCTAGCGTAGTAACAACAAGTGATGATATACCCTTAGCATTTAGCACTTAGCACTATGAGTTAAATCTAGCATTCATTTACCCTTAACATAAGTAAAGTACCTAAGCAACAAAAAATCTACCCATTACACATCATAATCAAACCACTAAGAAAATCCATAATAGAAATAACACAACACAAAGCAAACCATGAGACACCAGATATACGTGGTTCACCCTAGTGTGGGGCTATGTCCACAAACCGCTTCACCTCTTTATTATCCACCAAAATATTACATCCAACCATATTTGTGCACTAAGCCACAGGGGCGAACTTCACACATGAAAACAGATCTGCGCACTAAGCACTAGATCCTCCTTCTTCTCGCTAAGCACTAGATCTATGCACTAAGCACCTTCTACAAAATCACAGTCGAGCACCAAGCCTCGACCACATACATTGCTTCGCATAAAGCACTTATGTTTCACACAGAACTACATGAACTACTTCTACCATACATTCCTCTTTATTTATACTTTTACAAACCCTTACAATAAGGCCTAAACATGGGGAAAACCCATGGGCTGACATCCCATAAACTTGTTACAAAAACCCTAGATAACCCCTTATTGGGTCCACATAGCCTGCAAAATCAATGATATCCATGATCTCATATCTGCCTGGGCACTCCTTCTTCGACTAGCGTGTCGAAGTCCAAAAGTGGGCCAAAAATGACCAAAGTTTCCTCAAAACTTGGTTGAGGGCCAAGAGGTCTTACCCTTCATCGTATCCAAAGAGAAATCAGGCTATGTGGAGGGACGAAAAATCACAGAAAACGTCATCCTGGCACATGAGATCATTCGCTCGCTCAAGTCAACTTGCACCCCAGGTATGCTCATCAAAGTTGACCTATCTAAAGCTTTTGATCGAATAAGTTGGCAATATATGTGCTCCCTCCTCGAAGCCTTTGTCTTTGACACCACATGGGTAGCCTGTATCATGCATCTCACTTCTTCAACCTTCTTCTCCATTCTTGTTAACGGAGTTCCCTCCCATCCCTTTACCCCCACCAGGGGCATTTGACAGAGGAGCCCCTCTCCCCTTTCCTATTTGTCATAATGGATGAGAGCCTTGGGCATTACATCAATGCCTCAGTTGATGATGGCTCCCTCAAAGGCCTACCTCTTCACAATATATATTCATCTCCCTCCCATAGTCAATTTGCAAACAATACCCTACTGATGAATACCCCCATAGCCCAGGAGGCTAACAAGCTCAAAATCATTCTCACAGACTTTGAACAAGCTTCGGAAACTTCCCTAAACCTTGACAAGTCACAACTTTACTTCTTCAACAATGTAGTGGAAATCCAAAATAACATCTATAGACTTTTGGGTATCCCCAAGAGCTCCCTTTCATCTAATTATCTTGGTATCCCCCTCACGGGGGAAACCACTCGCAACATCTCTTGGATTGGCCTTCTCCTATCCATCTCTAACTGTCTAAGAAATTGGACCTTCCAATCTCTAAACCTTTCTGATCAAATAGTCCTTCTAAATTCTGTGATTCAATCCCTTCCAACCTACCTCTTTACCACCTTGGTGACACCTTAGTCAGTCATCAAAGCCATCAGAAACCTCCAACGAAATTTTCTTTGGCATGGTCACCATCCGAACAAGAAGTGGGCTCTTGTAGGCTGGGATAAAATCTTTCGACCTAAATTATTGGGTTGTTGATGATTACAGCTGCATGAGACATCCTCCAAGACACAGACTGAGAGAGTTGGCTTGAGAGAGAGCCCATGAGTTGGGTGTGCCCATGAGATGGGTGTGTGCTTCCTCTCTGAGATAGAGATGGAACGGTGTGCCCCTGTGTGAGGTGGTGAATCCCATGAGTTGGGTGTGGAGTCCTATCTGAGATAGATGGAATGTTGTTCCCCTGTGTGAGGTGGTGAATCCCATGAGGTGGGTGTGTGGTTCCTCTCTGAGACAAAGATGGAATGTTATGTGCCCCTGTGTGGGGAAGCCCATGAGTTGGGTGTATCATTCTGAGACAGAGATGAAATGATGTATTGGAATCCTCTGTGGAGAGAGTTGAGATGATGTGATACTCCAGATGATTCTTCTGTGTAATGCAGTGAGAAAGATATCTTCTTAGTTGGACGTGTCTATGGCTGAGCATAGGTGAACCTGATCCTAGTGGCTGAGAACTAGTGAGTATGGTTCTCCTATGAGATGCAGTGAGATAGAGATGTGGACATCCCTGTGGCTAAGCACAAATGGATGTGCCCCTAGTGGTTGAGAACTAGTGGGTGTATAATATCCCTTGCTATATTGTTCAAGAGTCAGACTTACCTGTAACCCTATTTGAGATGTAAAGGGTACAAGTTGGCCCCACTATTAAGTGAAAGATAATTAAAGTAAAATATAATTAATGTAAAAGATAATTAATATGGTAATTATTAATTATATTGTGAGTTATTGAGTTGGGCCCTATTTTTCCAATAGACACCGTTGTTGATAATTTCAGTCTAATATAAGTAAAGGTAAATTCCCCATTGAGGAATCATATCACAAGTGTGAGTTTGGAAATTTCAGCAAACACTTGTTCTTGGGAAAAGTGCGCACCTCTCTTGGGCGCTAGTCTTCTAGGGTTTTTGAAGCACCCTTTTGTGTGCTATTTCTTTATGGTGGTGGAGGTATTTCTCTTGAATAATATTGCAAAGGATTGGCTTGGTTTTCTTCCCTTGTTGAGAAGGGTTTCCCAAGATACTTCTTGTGTACTTGTTCATGGTGTTTCTTCTTGTGATCTTGGTTACTGCAAAAAATTGTTTATGGTTTAAGTAAAATGCTAAAAATGGAATGAACTTCATGATTAAGCCTAGACTATTGAAAAATAAACATGGTTTCAGAGCATAGGTCTTGAAGAACCCATTGCACAAGCATCAAAGAAATCGTCCTCTCTTTTCTGAAAATCTATGACCCTCTAGGGTTTATGCAAAATATGTACAACCCTCTCTTATTTGGCCTTTTCAGCACTTTACACTTGGACGTTGGGGATAAAATTTGGATAAGGGTGTACGGCCTCCCTTAGCGCACCTCCAGAGACTCACAAAGTGAAATTCCAAGAAATTTGGATTTTTGGCCCTAGGGTTCCGCAATTTTCTGCATAATTTTTTATTTTAGGGTTCCTGCAACTCATTGAAGGAACATTTCAACTCAACCATATTCCTGTGACACTCTCAAGTCTTATTGTTGGCATTCATAAGCCCAACAAAATCGAAGGTTTCTAGTCTAACCTAGCCATTAGGTTTTCTAAGTCTAGTTGGCGAGAGTTTGTGAAGAAATCTGAAAATATGAAGAACAAAACCTTAGTGGAAGATAGGCTTGATGGATCAAGAAACTTCAACTCCTAGAAGTCAAGGATTCAAATCACCCTTGAAGAAGATGATATTTTCAGTGTGATACAAAATACTTTACCAGAAACAACTACCGATGAAGAGAAGGAAATAAGAAGGGAAGAAGATGTCAAGGCAAGGAAAATAATTATCTTACCTACCTAGTATTGCCAACCTGAATACATATTATGAAATGTATGAAGCACTGAAAGATATGTTTGAAAGTGACAACACCCTCAGAGCCCTTACCTTAAAGGGTTAGCTTCAAAGTACCAAGATGACAAAAAGGGATATAATTGCTAACTTATTTATGAATATATCAGAGATCAAAGATCAGCTAGGTGTCATTGGAGAAATCATGTTTGACAGAGAACTTGTCTTATCCACTCTCAACAATCTTCCAAAACATTGGGAACCTTTTAATCAAAAAATCAGTGGAAGAGAAAATTTACCAACTTTTGGTAGTTTGTGGACAAATTGTACTCAAGAAGAACTTAGACTTAGAAATAGAGGAGTGGAAGACTCTCTTGATGACAACCTTGCTCTTGCACTTCATACAAAGAAAGGAAGAATATTCAAAATAAACTTCAGACAAACATTCAAAGATGAGAAGACTCCATCATCTTCAGGTCATATTCAGAGAAGAGATGTTTCAGAGAATTAGTGCTTCAGATGTGATAAATATGGACACTATGCAAGAAATTGTCCAACCAGGAAGAAAGGAATACAATATGCTTCCACCACTGACATTGATCTAGACCCACCTCAAAAGGATGAAGATAAGAGAGATGATAATTACTTCCTCTAAACCAAATACAGAATTAAGCATGACTGCAGACCCAGGTAAATTGTTTGATCATTAAACTTATAGTTGATTGAATTCTTAATAAGTGAAGGTGTGAGAGCCTTCATGACTTGGACCATTATCCCTGGTATGGGAGTCCAAACCTTATTAATTGATTATTATGATAGTTAATAGAGAACCTGAAGACATAAAACATCTAGAAAACAAGTAAAGGAAGACATCCATCCTTCAGACTTTAGAGGGAGTCAAACAAAATGAGAAGAAGGAAGAGATATTATTTTCTCCCTTTCAACAGTTCAGAGGAAAATAGTTATTGATCCAGTTTCTCCAATTGATATTCCCAGGGACTTTGCAATCAGCCATAAAATGTCTGCCTAGGCTCGACAAACTCTGCAAGAGCCAGAGGAACATACAAGCCCCTCAAGGCACATCCCGAGAGAGAAAATGAGATTTCCAAGCTACCCTTCAGCCATGAGCCACTTCATGGATTCTAAGCCTTCTTGTCATGGAGAAGGGATAGGTGAACAGGTATGGCAAAATGCCATGACAAAAGAATACTAGTATATATTAAAGAATGATGTATGAGATATTATTCTAAGACCAGAAGGGAAGTTTGTGGTGACTTCCAAGTGGATCTATAAGATCAAGCATGCATCTGAGATGGAAGTGTCAATATGGAAGTGTCAAGATATACAAAGTGAGATCTATAGCCAAAGGGTTTCCACAAACATAGGGAGTTGTCTATGATAAGAGAATTGATCCAGTAAGCCCGATACACTTCCATCCGTACTACCATCCATGAGTTGGAAACTACATCAGATGGATGGATTCTTGATGAGTTTGGGTTTCAACAAGAGTGTTGTTGATACAAACCTATATTATTACATTGTTGGTGACAAGAGCCTGATTTTGATGACTCATTCAGGAAGTTGTGTTGTTGGATACAAACAAGCTTTGACTTATGATTTTGAAATGAAGGATTTGGGTATGATGTAATACTTCTTGGGACAACAAGTATGACAGAGGACTGATAAGATTTTTCTTGAGTCAAGGAAAATATATAGTGGGGATATTAAAGAAGTTCAATATGAATAAATGAAAATCCATACATACACTGATGATGATGGATTTGAAGTAAATGAATGATGATGATTCAGACAAGATTGATCCACAATTGATTAGATAATTGATGTATTTGGTTAACACCAGACCTGATATATGTTATGCAACAAATATGCTTAGTCAATCCATGATTCAGTCGAGACAAACCCATTGGATAGAAGTAAAGCATGTATTGAGATATATACAAGACACAATTAGATATGTCCTAAGATATGCCTCCAGTGTGAACTTAAGTTTGTAGGAATATGCCGATATAGATTGGGTAGAGAGTACAGTGGACCAGAAGAGCACATACAGTTGTTGTCTTACCATGGATTTTTCCATGGTTTCCTAGTGTAGCAGGAAGCAAATCTCTTTTGTCTTGAGTACCACAAAACAAGAGTATATAGCATTGAGTGTGCGAAGTGGTGTGGCTTTGCAAGATTCTGACATATTTACTTGATCATGAGATGGATTCTATGATTATAACTAGATTTGTGTGAATCTCTTTGAGAACTCTTTGTTCCATGATAGATAGAAGCACATTGAGATAAAATATCATTATATCATAGGCATAGTGCAAAGGAAATCAGTACACGTGCAACACCTTCCTACGCATGAGTAGATTGCAAATATATTCACCAAACTACTTGCCAAAATGAAGTTTGAGTACTTCAGTGAGAGACCTGGCCTAGTGAATATTACCCCCTTAACTAAGAGGGAGTGTTGATGATTACAGCCAAGATGAAGTTAGAGTACTTCCATGAGAGACTTGTCCTAGAGGAGAATGCCTCCCTAACTAAGAGGGAGTGTTTATGATTACAGTTGTGTGAGACATCCTCCAGGACACTGAATAAGAGAGTCATCCTAAGAGAGAGCCCATGAGTTGGGTGTGCCCATGAGATGGGTGTGTGGTTCCTCTCTGAGACAGATATGGAACTTTGTTCCCTTGTCTGAGGTAGTGAAGCCCATGAGTTGGGTGTGTGGTTCCTATCTAAGACAGATGGAACGTTTTTCCCCTATGTGAGGTGGTGAATCCTATGAGCCAGGTCTGTGGTTCCTCTCTAATATGGAGATGGAATGTTGTGTGCCCCAGTGTGGGGAAGCCCATGAGTTGGGTGTATCATTATGAGACAGATATGAAATGATGTATTGGCCTCCTCTGTGCAAAGAGTTGAGATGATGTGATACTCCAGATGATTCTCCTATGTAACACAGTGAAAAAGAGATCTGTTGAGTTGGACATGCATGTGGCTGAGCACAGGTGAACATGATCATAGTGACTGAGCACTAGTGAGTGTGGTTCTCTTGTGAGACGTAGTGAGATAGAGATGTGGACATCCCTGTGGTTGAGCATAGATGGATGTGCCCCTAGTGTTTGGGCACTAGTGGGTGTATAAGATCCCTTTCTATATTGTTCAAGAGTCAGAATTACCTGTAACCCTATTTGAGATGTAAAGGGTACAGGTCGGCCCCACCATAAAGTGAAAGATAATTAAAGTAAAAGATAATTAATGTAAAAGATATTTAATATGGTAATTATTAATTATATTGTGATTTATTGAGGTAGGCCTTGTTGTGCCAATAGACACAATTGTTTATAAGTTCAGTCTAATATAAGTAAAGGTAAATTCCCCATTGAGGAATTATATCACAAGTGTGATTTTGGAAATTTCAGCAAACACTTGTTCTTGGGAAAAGTGCACACCTCTCTTGGGTGCTAGTCTTCTAGGATTTGTGAAGCACCCTTTTGTGCGCTAGTTATTTATGGTGGTGGAGGTATTTATCTTGAAGAATATAGCAAAGGATTGG
>ML788685.1:167436-185113 GCA_009831015.1 Picea engelmannii | reverse complement strand
AGGATTGGTTGGGTTTTCTTCCCTTGTTGAGAAGGGTTTCCCAGGATACTTCTTGTGTACTTGTGCATGGTGTTTCTTCTTGTGATCTTGGTTGTTGCAACAAATTGTTTATGGTTTAAGTAAAATGATAAAAATGGAATGAATTTCATTATTAAGCCTATCCTATTGAAAAATAAACAGTGTGGGTCTTAGGGACCCAAGAAAGATCAATCACATAATGAGGGAAAAAATTTGGTGGCGTTGGCTCAAACATCCCATGGAGCTATGGGAAAAACTCTGGAAACTCAAGTATGCACCCAACACTAGTGAGGAGCTCCTCATCAGACCCAATGACCCGATTCAGGGATCCAACATTTGGAACACATCTTGGAGCAATAGACCTCTTATACAGAAGCATGCATTTTGGGAGATATGAAATAGAGAGAAGTCCTTATTCTAGAAAGACTCTTGGCAACAACTACCGTCATTGTACTCAATACAAGAACTCATCCCCCTTCATCAAAAAATCCATTCAAGGGATACAATACATCTAAAAGATATTTGGAAGGAAAACTTACCGCAACACTCTTGGTGCATATGGAATACCCAACCCCCTGAACTAAGCATATGTGAAGAAATCAATATGCAGGCCTGGAGGGACTATGCAAATCAACGAAAGATATGAATTATTAATGATTTTGACATCCTCGGGTGGGGTCACTCACCAATAGGTAACTTCTCATTCAAGGAGGCTTATCATCTCCAAAAAAATCTCCACATGCAACCAAAAGAGCATATATGGGGAAAAATATGGAACCCAAACCTCTGGCTGAAAGTCTCCCTGTTTCTCTATATAATTTCTCAAAATTGCATCCTCACTTGGGATAACATAAGGAAACAAGGATTTGTGGGACCTTCAATATTCCTCCTCTATAGGCAATAGGAAGAGACAATGGAGCACATATTAAATCAATGTTCCCACAATGAAGTCATTTGGGACATGGCAGCGCAAATAATGCGTCGTTCTAATAGGAATAGAGCCAGCATTGTAAGCACCATAGGAAATTGGGACTCCATTACCTATCAAAACCCAATCCTAGATCACATCTAGAAACTTCTTCCAAGTTTCATAGTTTGGAAAATATGGAAAGAGAGAAACAAAATAATTTTTCACTCCACCTCCTCCCCCCCCCCCNNNGGAAAATATCTTCAACCTGGTTCAGGAAACAATCATATATGGGAAATGGACTCAGGATGATTTGAAATTCCATCCCCCCGAAAGTCGCATCCTCTTGGCCTAGTAGCTAAACCTCTATGGGCATCCCCAACATGACCTCACTCGTCCAACGAAGATTGCATGCATTCCAAACTCTTGATCCCCTCCCCCTTTGGGCTTTGTCAAACTAAACTTCGATGGATCCTCTAAGGGTAAACCAAGGCCAGCGAGTTTTGGAGTTGTACTCCTAGATAGTGAGGGGATAATTCTACACATCATAGCAGGTTATCTCAACTTCAACACAAATAATGCATCAGAACTTTGGATCTTCCTTAAGGGGATCAAATTGACAATTATGTTGATGATTGCAACTATCTGAAACATTCTCCAAGACACAAACCCGAGAGAGATCCCCTGAGAGGGGTGTGTGGTTCCTATCTAAGATAGAGATGTAATGTAGAGATGGCCTCCTCCTTATAGAGAGTTGAGAATAACTCTAGATGATTCTCCTATGTAACACAGTGAGAAAGGAGAACTACAGAGTTGGATGTGCCTGTGGTTGAGCACAAGGTGAATGTGTGAAATCCCAAAGTGTTGGGTGCATCGTCATGAGACATAAATGAAGATGATGTATTAGCCTCCTCTGAGTAGAGAGTTGATGAGAAGCTACAAATGACTCTCCTGTGTAATGCAGTGTGAAAGAAGATATGTTGAGTGGATGTGCCTATGGACAAGCATTGGTGAACATGATCCTAGTGGCTGAGCACTAGTGAAGAATTGGTTCTTATCTGTAATGCATTAAGCCAGAGATATGGACATCCCTATGGATGTTCCCCTAGTGGTTGAGCACTAGTGGGTGTATAAGATCCCTTTCTATATTGATCAATATTCAAACCTTCATGTAACCCTAATTGTAATGTAAAGGGTACAGGTTGGCCCCACCTTAATGTAATTGATAATTAATGTAAAAGTTAATTAATTTGGTTAATATTAATTATATTATGAGATAGAGAGGTCGGACCTGTTGTGACAATGGATACTTATGTTGATAGGTCAAGTCTAATATAAGTAAAGGTAAATTCCCCATTGAGGAATCATATCTTTTGTGTGAGTTTGGAAATTTCAGCAAGTACATCTACTTGAGAAAAGTGCACACCTCTCTTGGCTGCTAGTCTTCTAGGGTTTGTGAGAACCCTTTTGTGTGATAGGTTTTCTTGGTGATGAATGTATTTCTCTTGAATAATATAGCAAAGGATTGGTTGGGTTTTCTTCCCTTGTTGAGAAGTGTTTCCCATGATACTTCTTGTGTACTTGTGCATGGTGTTTCTTCTTATGATATTGGTTGCTGCAACAAAATGTCTATGGTTTAAGTAAAATGTTAAAATGGAATGAACTTCATGATTAAGCCTAAATTACTAAAAAATCAACATGGTATCAGAGAATAGGTCTTGAAGAACCCATTGCACAAGCATCTACGAGTCTCCTCTCTTTTCTACAAAATCGTACGACCCTCCTAAGGTTTCCAAAAACTCCATATGACCCTCCTTTTTGAGGTGTTTCATCCCTTAATACTTGAACATTGGCTCTAATATTGGCATAGGAGAGTATGAACTCCTCCAATGCACCTCCAGAGACTCTTATAGTGAAATTCCAAGCATTTTGAAATTTTGGCCCTAAGGTTTCGCTAATTTCTACAGAAATTTCAGAACTAGGGTTTATGAAACTCATTGAAGGAGCTCTTCAGCTCACCAGTGTTCTCCTATCTTTCAAAGGCTTATTGTTGGCAATCATAAGTCCAAAAAAACCTAAAATTCCTAGCCTAGCATATCCGTTAGGTTTTCTAGCCCAATTGACAAGGGTTTTTGAAGAATCTAAAATTATGATGAACAAAATTATGATGGAAGATAAGCTAGATAGATCAAGCAACTTCAAATTCCTGGAAGACAAGACTTCAGAGGAAGGATTATTGTGAGTGATACAAAAATGTGACATTGTGACTACCTTCTTCATGAAGATGTCAAGAGGAAATATATCAGCCAAGTGTCATTGGAGAAATCATATCAACACCCTCAGGTATGCACTTGTATATATATATATATATAATTTGTATCATTGTCATAAGGGAAATTGCAAGAGAAAGGAACCTTTGTTGAAGTCGCAGATATAGAGGGATATCAGTGCATTCAAAGGAACAACACACTAGAAGTGAAGACTCTGGGTTTGATTATTGTAATTGTCATTCCTCTAACCTATATTTCTAAATTTTGCTACATTACAAGTAGGTGTTGTAGCTATGACAACAATCCCTAAATTGTTTTGATTCTAGAGATGTACTCAATATTCTCCTTTAGGATATATTCTTGTTGTGGTTCCTCTTGTTTTGTTTTTTTTCCAGACAGGTTAACAACAAAGGAAGATTTTTATCCTTCAGAGGGAGTCACTTGACTCAAAGGGAGACAAAACTATTTGAGAAAGAGGAAGAATAGAACCATCATTGAGACAACCAATGCAATAATGCATGATCATAATCTTGCTATGATTCCATGGGCAGAAGCATGCATGACACATTATATGTTTATAACAAGATTCTTCACCAGACTTTGAAAAACATAACTCTCAAATAGACCTTCACTAGAGTGAAGCTTGAGATTGAACACTTCAGGATATTTGGGTGCCCAGTGTATTTTCATGTACCCAAAGAGATGAAGTCCAAGCTAGATCCTTTAGAGAGAAAGGATACATTTATGGGATAAACAATGAATATTCGAAGACATCATAGGTCTACATCCTTGGTCAGAGAAAGATTGAGACAAGCAAAGATGTTGTCCATGAATAAAATATAGCCTTTCAAATATCCAAAGAATCTTAGATGGAGATTGACAATGAGACAATACCTTCTCCCCCTTCAACATTTCAGAGGGAGACAGACATTACTCCAGTTGATCTAGTTGCTCTAGTTGATATGTCTAGAGATATTGCAGTAGGGCATAAAAGGCCTTCCTAGGCTCACTCTGCAGGAGGCAGAGGAACATAAAATCCCCTCAAGGCACATCCCAAGAAAGAAAAAGATATTTTCGAGCTATCCTTTAGTCATGAACCACTTCATTGATTTTGAGCCTCCTTGTCTTGGAGAAGCAACAAGAGAACATGTATGGCAATATTTCATAACAAAAGAATACCAGTATATCTTAAAAGAATGATGTACAAGATATTGTTCAGAGACCAGAAGGGAATTTTGTGGTAAATTCAAAGTAGACCTATAAGATCAAACATGCAGCTAATGAAGTGTCGAGAAATACAAAGTGAGATCTATAGCCAAAGGATTCTCACAAACAGAGGGAGTTGTCTATGATGCGACACTTGATCTAGTAAGACCGATACACTTCCATCCGTACTACCATCCATGAGTTGGAAACTATATCAGATGGATGGATTCTTGATGAGTTTGGGTTTTAACAAGAGTATTGTTGATCCAAACCTATATTATTACGATGTTGGTGACCAGAGCCTGATTTTGATTCAGAACACGTTGTTGTTGGATACAAGTAAGCTTTGACTTCTGATTTCAAGATGAAGGATATGGGTATGATGCACTAATTCTTGAGACAAGAAGTATGACAAAGGATCGATAAGATTTTCCTAAGTCAAGGAAAATATACAGTGAGAATATTAAAGAAGTTCAGTATGATAGAATGAAAAATCCACGGTGATGGATTTAAAGAAAATGAATGATGATGATTCAGTTGAGATTGATCCACGGCTAATTGGATCACTAATGTATATGGTTAACACCAAACTTGATTCATGATATGTAGTGAATGTACTTAGTCATTCCATGATTCAGCCGAGACAGACTCACTGGACAACAACAAAACATGTATTGAGATATCTACGAGGCACAATTAGATATGGAATGTGATATGTCTCCAGTGTAGACTTGAGTTTGCAGGGATATGTAGAATGGACAGAAAGTAAAGTGGACCAGAAGAGCACATCCGGTTGTTGTCTTACCATGAAGTTTTCCATGGTTTCCTGATGCAGCAGGAAACAAAACTCTGTGGCCTTGAGTACCACAGAAGCATAGTGTGTAGCATCGAGTATGTGAAACAATATGGCTTCACAAGATTTTGACATATTTACTTGATCATGAGATGGACCATATGATGATAACCAGAGATGTGTGTAAATCCCTTTGAGAACCCAATGTTTCCTGATAGATTGAAACATGTTGAGATAAAATATCATTATATTAGAGACATGATGCAGAGGAAAATAGTACACATGCAGTACCTTCTTACACATGAGCAGATTGCAGACATATTCACCAAATTATCTTGGTGAAGGATACCTCCCTAGTTGAGAGGGAGTGTTGATAACTACAGCCAAGAAAAAATCTCAAAATACATCCATGTGAGACTTGGCATGATGAAGAATGCCTCCCTAGCTAAGAGGGAGTGTTGATGATTGCAACTATGTGAGACATTCTCTAGGACACAAACCTGAGAGAGAGCCCCTAAGAGGGGTGTGTGGTTCCTATCTAAGATAGAGCTAGAACGTAGAGATGGCCTCCTCCTTATAGAGAATTGAGAAGAACTCTAGATGATTCCCTTGTGTAACATGGTCATAAAGGAGATCTGCAAAGTTGGACATGCATATGGATGAGCAGAAGGTGAACGTGTGAAATCCTAAAGTGATGGGTGCATCATCATGAGACAGAAATGAAGATGGTGTATTAGCCTCCTCTGAGCAAAGAGTTGATGAGAAACTCCAGATGAATCTCATGTGTTTTTCACTAGGAAAGAAGATATGTTGAGTGGACGTTCTTGTGAAGAAGTAGTTCTTCTGTGTAATGCAATGAGCCAGAGATATGGACATCCATATGGATGTGCCCCTAGTGGCTAAGAACTAGTGGGTGTATGAGATCCATTTTTATATTTTTCAAGAGTTAGACCTTCCTATAACCCTAATTATAATGTAAAGGATACAAGTCGGCCCTGTTAGCGATCAAAAATGCACTGGCATTTTTTAAAGAATGATGCCTAATATTGTAGGGAAAATTTGACTAGCTTCCTAGGATCTAAATGAATATTTGAAAGCACCATTGGAAATATTAGGATTTGTAGATGTCGATCGACTATTCAAGCATGCAAAATGGACTCTCCATGGCTGAGAAATTTGATTTTAAAAAAATCTGTGCTTTCACCAGCTAACCCGTCTTGAATTTTGCTAGTTAGCTGGTGAAAGCTCCGCCTTTCACCAGCTAAAGAGTGGATTTTTGTGTAAATTAGCTGGTGAAAGCCTATCACGGCTAGAAAAACTGAATTCTTTCTCAGATTCAATATTTTCGAGTTGGATTGGTATGAAATCTTCTTCAATAAGCTGGTTATGAATTATCAAATCAAAATCTGAAGGCCATTCTTGGAGATGAAAGTCAAAAGGGAATTTTTTGACTAGATTTTGTCGTTTTCAAGGGAAAAATGATAGGGATCAAATGACACATCATCCAATTCGAATTTTATCTTTGGAGGACCAAATAAAACATCCTTGGGAGGTTAAAACTGCACTTCATCAAATCTACTACTCTTAGATATGGATTGACCTCATCTTGAGGATCTCTCCTTATCTTTTGTAAATCAATTTTGACTTTCTATTTTTAGAATATCAGATCCATTGTTTTAGGATCTGAAAACTGATTGTAAAAGGTTATAAATGCCTAGCTTTTCTAAGAGTCTTAGGGGGGCAATCTAGGAGACATTTTTTGGCTATTGTACTAGACTCTTTATTCATAATAGAATCACAGTCCTCTTTTGTTTTCAATGACATATTTTCTCATACTTTCATCATTCTGTACTTTATTTCAGTTTAGATCAGCTTCTAACAACTGTTATCTTCTTATTAAGCTCATGAACTTGAACTAAAGGTTTTCTTTCTATCTTGTATGACCCTGCACATTGTGTATTTGGTTATCTAGGCTAGTATTCTTCATATCCTATTCAAACTTTGTTCTCTGATCATTGAGTTCTAAAAGCATTGTCTTATTCAAATGTATGAAGTGGTCTTTTTCATTAGCTATTGATTTATCCTATTGTTCCAAGCATACAAAATCTACCATATTCTTAAGTTACCAAGCATTCTTAGCCTACAACCCTAAGGAGTTTCTTGGAGTGATAACAAATTGGCGTCGTTGCCAGGGAGAGGAGATTGAAGCTCAGCTTCCTTGGGAGACGACATTAGATATACTCCTTGATGATAGACAAGGATTAGACATTATATTGGTTGTAATCATCTATCTGGCGACTCCATGAAGGACGAATTCAGTGGTGACTCCATTGTTCAGAAAATTGTTGGTGACTCCACTGGTATGACATGAACAAGATCTTAGCAAAGAGGTATGCATTCTGTGATTTCTCAAGTATTTCTGGTTACCCTCATCCAGTACCTAGTAGAGATGAATGGGAATGTAGCCTTCCCAAATTTCGAGGAGAAGAACGGGAAGTGCCAGCTGAACACTTGTTGGATTTTGATGAGTTTATTCATCGACTCCAGATCATACATGAAGATGTTAAGATTAAATTGTTAAAGTATTCATTAGAGGGGATAGCCCTTGATTGGTGCAGGTCTCTTCCAGCTTCAAGCATTCACTCATTAGCAAGTTTTCATTATGCTTTCCATTTGTTTTGTAAAGATGAATTTCCAGCTGAAAGTCTCTTTGAAGATTGTTGTGGTGAATTCRAGAAGCAAKTTCAAYAGGAAGTAGTCMTTTCTTCTRTTTKTCAAAATGATTATTATGAGAATTGCATAGATGTCTCTGTCACACCTGTTGCCTTTGATTTGCATGAAGGATCAGTTATAGAAGAGCATTGTTCTCAAATTTTTAAAAAGGTTTCTCATGGTGTATTTTCACCTGAAAGAAAAGAGAAAGATCAAGAGATTGTTCATTTTCCTATGCAAAACAAGGGAGTGCTGGACTCACTTCTCTTTGATGAAGAACAATACTGTCATCCAGAAACTCCCTCAGTAGATATTGAAACTTCTGCAGCTAACATTGAAAAGTCATCTACATAAATTAGCAGGTTTGCATGCATCGTACTTGAACATAGTGTTGTAGGAAAATCTCCCTGCGGACAGGTAGATTACCTCTAAGAGCTTGAACTTAACTCTAAGACAGAAAATGCTTAACGTGGACACTGACTTCCTTTCAAATCTATCTAAACTAACACATGAGAAGGAAGGAGAACAGAAGTACCTCTTTATCGACATTTGTCCCTGCACACTCTGAGTTGCACTCCGATCCTTTGCTCCTCGCTGAGTTCTGTAGACAAACAAGATACGACCACTTCCTACTCTATTGATATTAGCTTGAAAATAGATCTATCTATCGATGATACGTTCATGTAACATCAGACACAAACTAGAAAGAAACAGGCCAAGCATGTCATATTAACGAGAATAACAATAGCAGTACTTACAATCCTAGATGTGAATGCGACAGCTTTGTCAAGTCCCCTTCGTTTAACCCTTGCTCGAAAGATCCACAACCTGGGTAACAACAGCTTCACTGATCACTCTCCTTTGACTGACTGTGTGTTTCCTATGAGATCATAGGTTTTATACTAGCAATTCTTCCCCCTTTTTCAGCTCCAGCACCACTTATGAGATCATAAGTTTGGTGTAATTCTCCATTTCCCATCCCCTTTCACCATTAGAAAGCTTGCTTATATAGCCTTGGAGAGGCTTTAACCATATTGAGATATCTTTGGGGAAGGTGAGGATTTTCCTCCTTCAGTTGAGGATCTACCTTAAGATCATGGCTGGACTAGGGATTCGAATCCAACTACCTTCCAAGAATGAAAATATCCTTCCCCCATTCATCTCAACAACTTAACCACTGCCCAGAATAGGTAGCGCTCCCTCAAAAGGGCCATCAGAGCGCTGTACCGCTCCCTAGTAGGCTTTAGGGGGGCGCCAGCGCTTTCAAAATCTATAGCGCTCCCTCAAAAGGGCCAGGGGAGATTTATAACGCTCCCTGACAGTGTAAGGGGGAGCGTCAGCGCTCCGAGAAGAGGTATAGGGGAGCGCTCTCCTTCAAAATCTCAATTTTTGAGGTGCTTTCAGATAGAAAAAGGTTTGCAAGCTTGCTGACTCATTTCTCCTCTTCCAAATCAAATGTGTGAGGTGTTTCAAGTGTCCTTCTCATGTCATTATAGGCATGACATAGGCATCATGGCAATATGCTTCCCTGACACTTGCGACACTTGTGAGCAACATGCGACACTTACGACCTTGTGAGCAAAATGCGACACTTGCAACACTGTCAAAGTTAGAAATTTTGACGTGTAACACATAGATCTGCAGACAAAAACAAACAATTCATCATCAACAATGAAGTTAGTTTGCAGCCCTATTCATATTTACACACAGTTGAGGGTGGCATCTATTCGCGGAAGGAGGGTATGCAGAGATCTTTTGATGTTCAACTGAAGCAAAAGGAAGAAGTGTTTTCTTACAGTGTCATTGATCCTTTTGTTGATTATCTGGAGTATTCGAGCAGCATAAATGTCAAATTTCTCTTGTCAAATGAAGGTTGGTTATGTTGCACTTTCAAATTTTATATCAGTATTCTATGTTTTCCAGCATTCATCATTTCCAGATCATAAGTTTTACCAGTTATTTAGATACTTGTATGGTTTCATTGGAAGCATGATTTTACCTGACTTGGAAACAGTACACTAGTTAGAGTAGGAGTAGGCAGAAGAATAAGCTCGCCTGATTTTAGAAGTATCAAAACATAGGATTTAAGATTTTATCTCAGAAATAAATTGATCCTCCAAAGATTTTTTCATTTTTTTGTGAAAAATATTTTCAACAACTAATGTATGTTGTGAAGTTGAAGTTAGTTGGTGAAAGCCTCGGGTTTTAACAGTTAATATGTACTCCCTGCAGCAAGTAAAGCTGGTGAAATCACTTACTGTTGTAAACATCAAAAGGAAACTTCGGCAATTGTTATAGTGAATATATCTTTCCTATGCATGCACACCTCAAGGAATTATTGACAAAGAGTGAGAAGTTTTGGGACTCAAGATCAACATTAAACGAAAGACTATCAGTCAAACAAAGCTTGCAGCTGTCGAAGCAAAGTGTCTAATGAACACCCAGGTGTTGAGGCCAGCAACAAATTGTAGGCCACTAGTGGGATTGTGGGCGGTTGAGTTCAAGTGTTGCACCCAATTTGTTTGGCGATCTGGTTGGGGAAGTGTTTAGGAAACAAAAGAGTAATTCCCCTTTAAGTAAGCGTCCTCCAATTCATCTTTTTCCATGGGCAGTGTGGCTGCAACTTTACCGAAAGGTGGATTTCCCCTGAAGGATCAACATGTTGTGGGTCGATCTGCTGAAGAGTTGAGGACTTTGTTGATCAACATACAAGTAAGAAGACAAGTGACCCTTTGGATGCTTTTCGACATTTTCAAATTGTTCAAACAGGTAAACCGACAGAGAGCCTCGCTATCTGTTGAGAATGTGTCGAAACATTTTGAAAATCGTCATGTATTCAAGGAGAGCCAAGCACCTGCTCCAAGTTGGAAATGGTTCGGTTGATTCAAGCCCCTTTTCAACTAGCTTTCGTGAGCCACAGTGGTTGAGTTCTCCCCTTCTGTCGAATCATGATGGAAACTCAGTTAATACTCCCTTATATTTTGTGTTGGGCCCAGATATAACAGAAGCATCCTCCAAAGAGGAATACCCCTCAGCTATTCCTTACTTCAATCCAAAGACACCAGAATCCTTTTCACCCTCATTAAATATAGAGGATTGTTTCCAAAGGGAATATAGAAGTCAGCCTGATCTGCCACAATGCTCAAAAAGTCAGCTAGCTTCATCACGGCGCCCACCAATCCATAGTCATTCCTTTTTCTCCAGGCGCTTGCACCATACTTCCAACAAACATCTTACCAGGCAAATCTCAAACAGTCGGATCCATGCATTAAATTCACTAAACAGCAGTTCCATATCAGCATTGGATGGAAGGCACTCCTTCAAGTTGGCTGGTAGTAATGGTGACTCAATAGCGGGTTCACATGGAGGTGTCCCTAATTGGTGGTCGATGCAAACATTTTTAGATCTTGTAGCTTCCTCTAGAAGAGAGCGGTTCCGTTGGAGTGATGTAACAAGCCCTTCTGATTTTGGGTGGATTCCTGAAAGAGAGAGCATGGATGGAGTTTCTTTGGCCATGGAAAGGATCAAGGCCAAAAACGCACATGCTACTTCCACGCCTTCCCAAGTGGAGGTTTAGACTTTTGGCATTTGCTCAAAGCTTCTATCACAAGAGTATCATCTCTCTGTTGTCGTTGTGCTAGCTTATGGGCACATCTACCATCCAGAGTGTTTGGAGAAGACGACTTCTGAAGCTAATCAGCAAGATTTATCATGCCCTCTATGTATTGCAAGTGAAGAGATGTTCTCGAAGCGAATTATCAGATCTAAAGGACAGCGTGGTTCTGCATCTGTTGGTCATTCGGTGCGTGGACTTGTGAGCATTGTTATGTATGCTCCGAAATTTGATCGGATTTGCAGAGAGTCCGGTCGAAAGGGTTTGTTGAAATTAATATTTGTATGTTTTTTATTTCATTTGCGCAATGAATGTGGGGGTTCTTCATGATTCACCAATAATTATGGAGCTACAGTATGATCGGAACTGGACTCGGGAGGGAACTTTTGAAATATTGACATTTGGAAGACAGACAGATAAGCAGGAGATTCAGAGCGACGTTTAGAGCTTGATCATTTGATTTGAGGAGATGCTCATCGATTTTTCCCCCACGGTCTCGGATGTTTTGTTGGTCGATGCTCCCAGATTCTAGAAGGCGGCGAGTAGTGCACCTGCTAATGTAGTTGTTGGGATTTCCAGGGCTTGGCGGCCGATCGGCATTTGTTGGAAAGGTTGGGGATGATGAGTTTGGGTGCATGCTTGTTGACATTCTGAGGGAAAATAATGTGATGGACCGAGGAATTAGATTATATGCCCATGCCAGAATGGCGCTGGCATTTGTTACGTTGAAGACAAATGGTGAGAGGGAGTTTATGTTCTATCGTAATCCCAGTGCTGACATGCTTCTCAAGGAATCTGAGTTTGATGAAGAGCTGATCCGAGAGGCATCAGTATTTCACTATGGATCAACCAGTCTGATCGCAGATCCAACTCGGTCAGCTCACCTTGCAGCCATGGTGACTGCGAGACAAGGAGGAGACCCTAATAATGACGAAGTGGTGATGTCACTCTGGCATTCCAAATTGAAATTATTACTTGTATAGAAGTCGCAATTGAGTCTGGGGTTCTGGTTATTGATTTGTGGTCAAGAATGCAAGAAACTGTCGGCTGGCAACAAAAATATTTGAGTGATGGTTTACACCTCACCCCATAAGGTAATGCAATTTTCCATGAAGAGTTGCTAAAAATACTCAGTGCAAGAGGTTTGCATTTCGCCAGATGTTTTTCCTCATCATTATATTATTGATGGAAAGGATCCACAAAAATCATTCCATGGTAGAAAATGATTGGCCATTTTCATCTCACGGTATGCCACTTGTGAAATTACATACAGCAGGTATTGCAGAGTCAACAACTATTATTCCTTAAAAGGAGAAGGAAGCAGGAAACGATTTCCAGTTCAGTAAAGTGAAGATTTTTTTTTTTTCTTGGCAAAAGCACACACGGAATCTCAAGAGATTGAGAGACAGGCTTTGAATAAAAGAGTCAAGGTTGTACATATTGAAGATTGTCATCAAAATTCTAAGTCAGATTTTGAGAAAACATATGTGAACTACTTGAAGGATGCTAAAGTATGCATGGATAGAACTGGTGGTTATCTATACACTCAAGACGTTAGCTTCAATATTTCTCATAGCATGCAGTTAAATCCTGCGAAACCTGTTTGTCAAAATAAAACTATTTTGGAAACCTCTGTTGATTTTCCTTGCAAAGGGCCAGAACAAGAAATAAAGAGTGGAGCTGATAGCATTGTCCCATAAAGGGATATTGTCAAATGGCAGGATAGAATAGGTCTTTTAAGCAATAGCAACACAGGACTGACAGACAGTCATATTAAAAATGGTCTATTATGGGATGCGGGTATCTCTGTGCAAGATTTAATGAAACGGGAGGAGATAATTGACAAAGACAAGGTTTTGAGCCATGGGTTTAAAGGAGGAAGAAGACCTCTAATATCTATATTCATCATGGCTAGGTAGCCAATATCCAGATTTGTGGCAATATATATCGGGTTTTGGTACATTTTATTTCAGAGGACCTAGGTGGCTGGCTCAGTATTCTAATTCAATATGGATCAATTATCTTTTGAAAATCTTCTTCCATACTCCTTTCAGGGCAATGACATGACTGAACAACTTGCATTGATATGGAGATCAAAATAGAGATGGACATTGGTTCACAAGGTGCAAACAACATTTCCAGGGAAGTTTGAAGCAGACATGCTACAGATAAAGAAGATTGGGAAAGACAACAACAAACTTTGGAAAATATCCAGATGATAAATTGTAAAGGCCAAATGACTCCATGCCAAATATTAAAGGCACAAGGCCTACCATGTTCCTGGAGACCTCGTAGGGAGGTCTCCATCCCAGTTGGAGCCAGATGTTAGCGATAAAAAATGCACTGGCATTTTTTAAAGAATGATGCCTAATCTTGTAGGGGAAATTTGACTAGCTTACAGGGCTCCAAATGAAGATTTGAAAGCACCATTGGAAAGATTAGGATTTGTAGATGTCGATCAACTATTCAAGCATGCAAAATGGACTCTCCATGGCTAAGAAATTTGATTTTAAAAAAATTTGCGCTTTCACCAGCTAACCCGTCTTGAATTTTGCTAGTTAGCTGGTGAAAGCTCCGCCTTTCACCAGCTAAGGAGCGGATTTTCGGGTAAATTAGCTAGTGAAAGCCTATCACGGCCAAAAAAACTGAATTCTTGCTCAGATTTGAGATTTTCAAGTTGGATTGGTATGAAATCTTCTTCAATAAGTTGTTTATGAATTATCAAATCAAAATCTGAAGGCCATTCTTGGAGATGAAAGTCAAAAGGGAATTTTTTGACTAGATTTTATCGTTTTCAAGGGCAAAATGATAGGGATAAAATGACACATCATCCAATTCGAATTTTATCTTTGGAGGACCAAATCAAATAGCCTTGGGAGGCTAAAAATGCACTTCATCAAATCTACTACTCTCAGATATGGATTGACCTCATCTTGAGGATCTCTCCTTATCTTTTGTAAATCAGTTTTGACTTTCTATTTTTAGAATATCAGATCCATTGTTTTAGGATATGAAAATTGATTGTAAAAGGCTATAAATTCCTAGATTTTCTGAGAGTCTTAGGGGGCAATCTAGGAGACATTTTTTGGCTATTGTACTAGACTCTTTATTCATAATAGAATCACAGTCCTCTTTTGTTTTCAATGACATATTTTCTCATACTTTCATCATTCTGTACTTTATTTCAGTTTAGCTCAGCTTCTAAGAACTGTTATCTTCTTATTAAGCTCATGAACTTGAACTAAAGGTTTTCTTGCTATCTTGTATGACCCTGCACATTGTGTATTTGGTTATCTAGGCTAGTATTCTTCATATCCTATTCAAACTTTATTGTTTGATCATTGAGTTCTAAAAGCATTGTCTTATTCGAATGTATGAAGTGGTATTTTTCATTGGCTATTGAGTTATCCTATTGTTCCAATCATACAAAATATACCATATTCTTAAGTTACCAAGCATTCTTAGCCTACAACCCTAAGGAGTTTCTTGGAGTGATAACAGGCCCCACCTTAATGTAATTGATAATTAATGTAAAAGATAATTAATATGGTTAATATTAATTATATTATGAGATAGAGAGGTCAGCCATGTTGTGCCAATAGACACTTATGTTGAAAATTCAAGTCTAATATAAGTAAAGGTAAATTCCCCACTGAGGAATCATATCTTTTGTGTGAGTTTGGAAATTTCAGCAAGTACATCTACTTGAGAAAAGTGTGCACCTCTCTTGGGTGCTAGTCTTCTAGGGTTTGTGAGCACCCTTTTGTGTGCTAGGTTTTCTTGGCGGTGAAGATATTTCTCTTGAATAATATAGCAAATGATTGGCTAGGTTTTATTCCCTTGTTGAGAAGGGTTTCCCAGGATACTTCTTGTGTACTTGTGCATGGTGTTTCTTCTTGTGATCTTGGTTGTTGCAACAAAATTTCTATGGTTTAAGTAAAATGCTAAAATGGAATGAACTTCATCGTTAAGCCTAACTTACTGAAAAATAAACAAATTAGTCACAACATCTTTCAGATCATTGTGGAGGGGGACTCCTAGGTAATCATCCAGCTTATCTCTAAAATTATCCATGGCTCACACCCCTTGAAAATTTCCCCAAGCTGGAGACTACTGGGATTGTTGGAAGACTTCAGGTCCCTCCTTCAACCCCATCTCACCCTAATCCCCTCACATGTGAAAAGAGATGCCAACAATATTGCAAATTGCCTAGCCAATGAGAGAGTAGACTCAAAAGAGGAGATGATCCAATTGGATGCTAAAACCTTCCCAACCCCCCAGCTACTGATCAAATGTCTCAATATAGCCCGAGGAAGTGACCCCCCTGGATGGGGTGCCACATAGCCCAGGGGATGCCACATAACCCCCATGCAATTTGAGCTATTAATATGGTCGACCGCCACCTCAAACCTCACTCTTGGATGAAGGACAAACTTAAACGCACTCAGGGGATGGAGGGACAACTCCCTTGTGCAAGTTTAATGGCACCCTCAATTTTCTAGGGCATAGGGATGACGACAGGTACAGGAGTAGGTTGCGTGCTCATATCATCCTCTCGGATAATCCTTCAGGTTGGCCATGGTATGTTTCATTATGTTTCTTTGTTTCATTGGAGCTCCTCTGTCCTTAGTTATCTGGCTCTATGCACCGTCATTCTCAGTTTTCTCTGGCCTCCCAATTCTATCATGCCTCATGAGCGAAGGAAACCCAAGAGGGGACCCTCTTGGTATTGTTACATTGCAAGGCAGAGACGTCTTTACGAATTAATGAGAGCTTCCTCGACAGCTTTGATTTAGAGAGCCAGGGAGTCGAAGACACCTCCAATGGCTTATGTGGAGGAGGAAATCCCGGAGGAACCAATTCCAATTCCACCAGACTCCCTCCTCTACATGGCTATGGACCCCAGGATAGACCCAACACCAGCTTCACAGCAATGAATACAGAGGCCGCAATGGAGGGGGATAGTTGCATTGTCCAAGAGGAAATCCCCTGGACGGCTGAGCCACCTCTTCCCACTTTAGACATGGGATGAGACCCGATATCACCCATATTTCTTGCTCTGAAGCACTTGGAGCTCATCTTTGAGATGAGGAGATGCATGATGGAGCATCTCCACCAGCACACCCTCCTCAGCAGTAGAATTGACATGTTGTTTGATGCCTTCTTGAGTGTGTCGGCCAATCTGAGATGATCGACTTATGCGCAACCATTTTCCTTCACTCCTCACAGCGACACTCCTCACAGTAGCACTCCTCATGGAAACACTCCACATGACGACCCTTCAGATAGCAGGTTCCACTATTATAATAGTTCTTCTGATGTTTAAAGTTTCCCATCCCTCTGCACTCCATCTGCAAGGCAATGGGGTTTTTTTCTTATCTTCCTTCTTAGTTTTTCTGTTTAGTTTGTATGATCAGTTTTTTTATGCATATCTAGATAGTACGGTCATAACTCTATGATCCACTTGCTCTGGTTTCCAACTATTTGGTGTATCTATTTTTGGCTGCAAGAACAAATGGATGCCACCTGTTTCAGTTTCCACTAGTTTGGTGGAACAGGTGGCAAGCCGGTGAAATTGATCAGTTTTGTACAGTGACAAGTGTTTAATAAGGTAATATCATTTTTTATTTACAAAAAAAAAAACTAATTTTAATTTTTTTTTAGGTTGGATGAGGTAGGGCGATGTCAAGCATCGCCCCCAACGCCCGCGAGGCCAAGTCCTAGCCGATACTTGGTTGCACGGGTGTCGGGGGCCATGCTCAACATTGCCCTCCCCTGACCAACCTAAAAAAATTTTAAAATTAGTTTTAATTTTTATTTTTTTCTGTATGTGGCGGAATCAACAACTAGGTCAGTCTCGTACTCATGTGACATGGGGTCGATTCTGACCACTACCACTATAACCTCCAGCTTCCATACGTATGCCCCTTCTGCAGGCATGGGTAAGTTGGGGGGATTTGAACTCGGAACCTCATCGAACATAACACTTCAGATCATGACACATGCCAATTGAGCTGCCCCCCTGGGGATAAAATTAGTTTTAATTTTAATATAAAATTAAAATTTATTTAAAATTTTTGTATAAAATTTAAAATATTTTTTTTTTTGTTTTAAATGTGTTTTTTTATAAAATTTAATTATCAAATTTTATTTTATTT
>ML788685.1:134131-167311 GCA_009831015.1 Picea engelmannii | reverse complement strand
AAAATCAAATGAAATTTAAGGTTTTCAATGTTTTCCATAGCTAAAAAGCTTAATTTGTTTTTTTCCTATAACATATAAAATTAAAAAAAAAAAAAAAAACTAACCTTTGAAATGCGTAGTCTCTCCTTGTTGAATGCCCTTAATGTTTCTCCCTTGTAGCTTGCTTCAAAGTATTTAACGAGCTATGCCTGATTGATGCAAACTATTTAACAAACCTTGTTCAATAGTTGATGCGTTGTAAAAAAACAAAACAAGAGTGTGTATATATACCAAACACTGTACCACTTGTTAGTTTGTTTAATGAATATGGGATAAATAAAATAGAAGAAGATTATATATATATCAAAGATTATATAAACTATCTTTACGTTTAATCAATGTGGGATGAATTAAAAAAGATAAAACATAATGGAATTAATTAATATATGATGAATTAATAGAGTAAGATTTATTTAATATTGAAGGTAAAATATTAAAGGGGAAGCTTTAGGGAAATTTTGGAGGGAAAAAATTTTGGGGAAAATTTGGGGGGAAAAATTTTGGCAAAAAATTGGAAGGAAATTTTGGGAGGGAAAATTTGGGGGAAATTTTGGAGGGAATATTTTGGAGGGAAATATTCATTCCACAAGCTATAAGAATTTCATTGGGAGGGTGGAAATTTGCACCATTCTATGTTTGTAGTGAGAAGTGATGGCTTCATCAGATAGAGAGGATTTTATTTATGGAGCAACAACATCTTATTCACATGCCTCTTTTTATGATACTGGAAAATGTGATGGGAATACTTCTAATGTAAATGAGGAATCATATGTTTCACCTATTGAGAAGTTTGATCATATTTCAAGCAATGATATTGATCATATTAATAGGGAAAGTCCTAAATATGAAGACTTTGAAGGAACAAATGATGAAAGGGAGGAATATGGTGAAAAGGATGATTAAGATTTTCCTCCAAGTGAGGATTTCCATGGTACTACTAATGATAATGAATATTTTCCTCCAAGTGATGATTTTGTAGGTACTTATGAGGATAATGAAAATTTCCCTCTGAGTGAGGATTATCAAGGTAGTAAAGAGGATGATGAATATTTTCCTCCAAGTGAGTATTTTGAAGGTACTGATGAGGAGGATGAAATTTTTCCTCCTAGTGAGGATTTGAAAAGCACTAATAATGATAATGGAGATTTTCCTCCAAGTGAGGATTCTGAAGGCACTGATGAGGTGGAAGAAGATATTCCTCCAAGTGAGGATTTTGAAGGGACTAATGAGCATGATGAATATTTTCCTCCAAGTGAGGATTTTGAAGGTATTGATGAGGACGAGGAAGACATTCCTCCAAGTGAGGATTTTGAAGGGACTAATGAGCATTATGAAGATTTTACTACAAGTGAGGATTTTGAAGGGACTCATGAGGATGGTGAAGATTTTCTTCCAAGTGACGATTTTCACAATGCTATGTATGATTACAGTGAGAATGATATTCCTTCTAGTGATGATGTTGAAATAGTGAAGAGATTGCAAAAAAATATTGTGTCTAGGATGAGGAATAGACTTTTTATATCAATCCAAATCATTCTAGTTATACAAGGTCTAGGAAAGAATTTCTCACTAAATCATTTTCCATCGGTAATTTGATTTCTAATGATTGTTGTCAAAAGAATTGTTTGAAAAGTATAGACTACATGTATGCCTTGGAGAAAAGTTGTCAATGAATAAGAGCATGCAAAATTCATATTTAGTGGGGTGTGTGATATCTATGAAGACAATATATAATTATTGCATTGGGAATCTTTTACTTTGCAGAAAGGATTTCAAAAAATTCCACTCAATTGGTAATCTTTGTCTATCAAGGATCCAAACAAGATTGGAAAAAGATCCTACATTTTATTCAAAGGTACATCATGGACGAGAGAGTGTCCCATTAACAAACATTGCATTGTCATGGATAAGAGACTTATTTTCCAAACATGGAGAGTCAATGCCAGATAGAGAGAGAATACATATTCTAGATAATTTCTCAAGGAATGAAATATACAAGTTATACAAAGAATATGTTGAAAGTGTTGAAGGAAATCATAATTTTATTTAATATGCATAATTTACAAGAGTATGGAAGAGACAATTCAACAATGTCCATATTCCTAAGAAGTTAAGGATGGGGATTTGCAGTATATGTGCTTCTCTTAAAGAAAGAAGAGATAAATTTGAAGGGGTAGAAAGAGGTATATATTTACAATTTGTTTTGTTTAAATTCGATAGTTATAAACTATGAAAACATATTATCAATATTTTCATTTTGTGTCATGTGCAGATTCTATAGTCAAAGCAATTCAAGAACACATGAATCAACAATCAAGTGAAAGGAAAAAGTTATACAAACATACAAAGAAGTGTTATGATGCTCCAGATAAATATATGAGTATGATAATTGATGGCATGGACCAGAAAAAAACACTTCTGCCACATTTTTTCCATACACCAAAAAATTTACAAGAAGAGAATTTCATTCAGTTTCACTTGGTTGGTTGTATGTTTTTGAATGGAACAATGTGTCCAAGGGTTTACTTCACATCTCCAAATATTCATAATGATGCAAATCTTACCATCACCATAATTCATCATGTGCTCACTCACTGGTCTGGTAATCTTCCTCAAGTTCTATATATGTAGTTGGACAACACTAGTCGTGAAAACAAAAATCAAATTGTGTTTGGATATCTCAGCATGCTTATTGAACTGAGAATATTTCAAAAGGTTAAAGTTGGTTTCCTTCTTGTTGGACACACGCATGATCATATTGATCAAATGTTCAGTCGTTTTTCAGTAACATTGAAGAGGAAAAATGTTGGAAGCCTACCATCATTAATTGAATGTATTAAGAAATCATACATTCCAAAGCCTATTTTTCACATATTAGAAGAAACTGTTGACATGCGAAGATTTATCCAGGGATTGCATGGTGAAGAAAAATGTATTGAGAAACTTAATGACATTAGCTTCCAACATCAATTTTGCTTCAAAAAAGTTGATGGGAAAACACTTATATGGGGCAAGAAGTATTCAAGTACTACAGAATGGGGGCCTTCGTCAGGTTTTACCTTTTTTAAGTTCATTCCATATCATCCAATATTTGCATCAAAGTTAATGTTATTACAATCAGTTGCTGAAATTCATAATGCACGAAGGCGTAATAGAGATGTAGATTATTCTGAATGCTTGGAGGAAATAAAAAAATCCATTAAAGATACATATGAGTACTTTGATTTTGCTAATTTTGCTTGGTGGGAGTCCTTTTTCAATGATCAAAGTGACATAATTTCAAGCTCAACAAATGAAGATACATTTTTTAACATTCCATTTATTTGGCCATAAAATAGGTCAAATGAATTTGAAGAAAGAAACATTATTGAACATCAGGAATCTCAAGCCGCTATTGAGTTTTCATAGGTAGAGGAAAGATAAAAGTATATTGGTTCTAGAAGATCATGTGCACAACGTGAATCCATGGAAGATCTTTATAGGGGTTCACTACAAGATATTAAGTAGGGTTGCATGATTGTAGTCTTAGCAACTGAAGATCCATATGGTTATCCATTCTGTATTGCAAAGGTTATAAGGATCAATAAAGAAAATGAAGATGTTATAGCAATTGAAGTGCATTGGTATGCAACAAGTACACACCCATTCAATGGTTTGTACAAGTAAGAGGTGGTGGCTAAGAAACAAATCAACATAAAGAGAAAAACAAAAGGTCAAAATATAACTCGTAGTCGCATCGACCTCTTAAAATTAGAGGATGTTGACATACTTGTCTATGACTTCAATTTGACAAAGAGAGGAACTGTTCACTCTAGGACCAGAGAGATTATCAAGAGATTGATTCCACAAGAAATAAATGCAAGATGTGATTCTGCTAAACCTAGTCGTAGATAAAAAGGCTTTTGACATATGAAATGTTGGGCATACATGCAGACTCAGATGGTGCACTCATTTATAATAGAGAAGAATATGGATCATCTACATATTCATTCAGTGATTCATCTGGAGGCAATGTAGATTCTAATGGTGTGTCAAAATCCATGAATGAATTTGATTAAGTGTATGAAACATTTTATGTATTTTTTATCAATATGATGTTTGTATGGTAACCAAGAATGAGTGTTCTCAGTTACATATGATCTTACATGAATTTATGAATCATTTCTATGTTTTATGAATTATATTTTTTGATTATGGAGAAGATATATCAAAATTTCTTATCTCTTCTGTTTTGAATATGGACAATGTAACAATACTTTTTAAGAAACAATTTATGTTTCATTAAATATAATTTGTATAGAATTGTTTATTTAAAATTAAAAATTATTTTGAATTTATGTTGAATGTTGACATCTAAAATGGTGATATTTTCATGCCATTATGTATTATCTTGTGGTTGGAGTGAAAAGCTAACCTTAAAAAAGTAAATATTTAAGGGTCGATTTTACAATTTGGTTTATAGCAGTGATAATTTTTATACCACTTTCAAAAATGTGTTAATTTTTAGATTTTGGTTGCAATGGTACTTTCCCCACTAGGATAAGGTTTCAAATGAGGTATCATTTCAATGTTTAGAAAAAAAACATTTTTCTGAGCAACTATACACATATTTTAGGCCTTGCTTGAAAGGGTGCTACCTCGAAAAAAAAGGGTGCTACCGGTAGCACCACTTTTTGATTTGGGGGTTAATTTTGTGGTTTTTTATGAAAAAATATGGGTTTTAAGGGCTAGAGTTCTCGTTTTGAGGTCACAATTCTCGTTAAATTGGTAATCTTTTTTAAATACAAAATAAAAAAATGCCCTATACATATAAAAGAAAACTGAGATGCAATAGACCCACAAAAATTACAACGAACAGCATGTTGATTTACCCATGTATCTAACAACATATATATAAATGTGAATGCATCCAGTAAGCACACAACGAACACACACAAAAACACAACATTCAAATATTCATTTGCACATCGGAATAATCATAATAAAATATCATACACTTATCTTTTCATAAAATGTAACCCATTCGTTGCATACGAAGGATGAACCTCCCAACCATAGGCGTTGTTATTTATTTGCTCTCAACAACAAACCACCCCCGAGCTGAGGCTATGAGTCCACAAGGATATCTATCCCTCTAGCTATCCACTCTCTACACTTAGCAACCCAAAACCCAGGTTATACTCCTACAACAATTCCAATCCACCAACTCTCTCTTCCCCACAACCTTCATAACCCAAAGAATGTACCCCCTTCATTACTCACAATCCCTCGGGATGTACCATTCATTTATCATGGCTTCCAATTCACTCGATTGGACATTAAATCTCTCATCTGGGGACTTTAGGAACTCTCGAATTCTTCAAGAGTTCTCCCAACAACCTTCACAAGGCTCTTGAGCCATTTCCTCAACATGAAAATGCACTACAGGCTTATTGCCTATTTTATAAGCGCACATGCCACATTTCTAGCATAAAACACTACCAAACAATGGACACCTTCAAGAACAACATGGTTGGTTCTCTTCCCAACACTCCACTCTCCTCAATCAACCCAAAATCTATATGTAAAGACTCTCTACTTTCTGCATAAACATTTCCTTCCCTTTCCCCTTGATTGTTTGACTCACACTATTCCCAAGGATGATTATATTTCAACCCCACAGTCCCAATAACTATGGGACATGAATCTTCACACCCACCCTCTTACATGAGTTTAATGATTGGATTTGGGATCACTCAACAATAAATAGAATGTTATACACAATGATAATAATTTTAGGAATGTGGGTTGAATTAATACCCATGAGTAAAATCCCCTGTGGACCCCTCTTTCTTGTGGAATCATAGCCCCCATCGTTTCCACCCCGCTCATATCACAACTAACAATTACTACTTTATTAATCATTTCAATGTTCATTGTATACAATTCCCCCCTGACCATATCAATCAATATGAGATCTTTGCCCCAATCATATTAGCTCACCTACCTAATTCACATTTATACAATTACATTATAGTTTGCGGGGATTAAAACTGGGGATGTTACATTCCTCTCCACCTTGTTTTTTCACTGTATTTAATGCACAATACCATATGGTATATATTCAATTACAATTCTAGGCTCTCCGACTTTTAATCAACATATAGGCTCTCCAACATAATATCACATAGGCATTCCAACCTAAATATAAATACATAGGCACTCCGGCCCCAAAACATAGATACATAGGCACCCTGGGCCCAAAACAAAGATACATAAACCACTGGCATTCCCCTACAACTACCTCGATTTCCACGAGCTCTCTTCCTCTTGACTTTATGAACCCAAGGACTGTACCCCTTTCATTGCTCTCAGTCCATCGGGTCGTACCATTTGTTTACCAGGGATGACCCAAGGAATGTGCCCTCTTCATTGTCCTCAGTGCATTGATATGCATCATTCATTTATCAAGATCTCTCTAGCATAGGTAACTAGGAATCCCACTATTGGGATCTCAAGGGACTCACTGCTAGGAAAACTACCAATATAAATAACCAGTAGCAACCTTGTTGTTGCAGTGAAACTCACATAGGAGTTCACTCTTCAGGCATGAAAACCTGGTTCTTCGATAGTACAACTCCCACACAGGATTTCACTCTTCAGGCCCGAAAACCCGGTTCTTCTGAGAGCCTGAAAACTTGCTTCTTATCTTCTTTTATAGATTTTTTCTTCCTTGATTTACTCTCCCTTTAGGCTCGGGAATCCCTTTCACTCTCATACAGTTCCTTAGGAAATCAATCATTTTCCAAGATGTTCTTGTGTAGAAAAGTGCCAAATCAGTGCTAGAATTCCACTAGCAATCTATGAATTGTGGAAATCATCCCATCTGCATCATATGTATACAACCAATATGATACATCATCATACAAATTTTCAATTATAAATTTCCAATTTGTTTTATACAGAAAAATAGAATTTCTCAAGCATGAGTTTTCTACTCAATATGTTTGGCTCTTTTAGTTGTAAATATCAATATTCCTTATGGTCTTACATCCCTTCCATATCCAAGACCATTCTCCCTTCAATTTTCTCAATTTCCATGCACCAAACAAATTGTTAGCATATCATCACAATTTTCAATTATTAATTTCTCAAATTTGTTTTATACATGAAAACAAAATTTTCCATGCGTGAGTTTTCTTCTCATTATATTTGGATCGTGTAGTGGTAGACGTCAATATTCTATATGGGCTTACATCCATTCCATATCCAAGACCATTCTCCCTACAAGTTTCTCAATTTTCTTGCAGCGAGACAAATTGTTAGCAATTTTAAATTATAATTTTTCAAAATTGTTTTGTACAAGAAAACAACATTTCCCAGGCTTCATATTTATGCTCATTATGTTTGCCTTGCGTAGTAGTGGGCATCGATATTCTTTATGGGATTACATCCATGCCATATCCAATACCATTATCCCTACAATTTTTTCAACTTTAATGCATCCAAACAAATTGTTAGCATTCATGCACATTTATAACAGTTCATGAAATGATCTCAGAATTGTATCTAACTAGCAATTTGATTATTTCTAGCCATTATTCATATTAAAATGAAATGAAACTATCATTCATGTACCTGCATTATAACTGTACAAATATTTTCATAATGCAATCAAACTTCACCAATAAATAGAACCAGTGTGCCAACAATCATGGCCACATCTACACAATGCATCCTTGCATTGGCTCTGGAATACCATATGTTCTTTTCATGTATTCTACCATGTGAGTTGGAAATTCTAGCCAACACCTCAAAAAATTATCCAAACTCTTCCCCAATTACTTCCTCAATTATTTTGATACCTTCCTCTTCAACCCATACACAACACTACAAACATGAGCCCTTAGTGCTCTCTAGTGTCGGTAAATAGGTTGCAATCCAAACATCAATTACACATGGGGAAAACCATAAGTCACTTGTATGGAACTATATCCCTTCCATTTCCAACCACATTGGTGCAGACCCCCCTTCTCCCCTTTGAGGTTTCGTGACCTCCCGGTCAAGGATCGTAAAATATTATCGAGTTGGATTACCTCCTCGAGACCTTACTAGTCTCAAACTAAATAAAAAATAGGCCCTGTTATCACACGAGGCGCGGGTCGTATGGTACCCGTGGGCCCTGTTTTCTTAGCTCCTTTTCAAATCTCAACATTGACAAGTGCTAGCTCCTTTCGCTATCCCTCCTTTGCATGGGACCTTAGGCTGTGACTTGGGGCTTAACTTCCTAGTGCTTCACGGATTTGGAGATTTTAACTGGGTGTTAACGCCAATTCTTGCAAGCGGGGTGTTTCTCTCGGATATCAAGACCTTGGTGTAAAAATAAATGAAATGGGGCTTAATATCCATCAAATGAAGTTATCCAAGGTCACATCCATGAGCACCCAAGTGCAGCATGCATAAAGTCTCTATTTTCGAGTTAAAAATCAAGCAGGTGGGCATTTTTTCTTTTTAGCAGCGAGGATCCATAGATGGAGCAGATCAACGGTCATCGGGTAAGCCGTAGCCATGGAGTTGCATGAGGTTTAGCACATGGGATAATCCCTTAGGGCCAAAGTCACGAAATGATTATGGTTATTCGATCCAGTCGGGACACATGGTGCATGATTAAGTCTGGTCGCCATTTCGGCTACCGGGACTTTGAAATACAAGGGTTGAGAGAAAAGGAATGAGAACTCCCAGTGGGAGAATCCATGAAATACATTAAGGTTCATCATGACCATCCATATTAAATCAAATCTATCCATTGATCATGGATTATCCGTTTCAGCATTTTGGCTACCGAGAATTTGAAAGATAGGGGGTCGCTCCTCCACTACATCTGGAATCATCGAAATGCGAAATGATTAGCCGTTTTGGCATTTCGGCTACCGGGACTTTGAAATACAGGGGGTCACTCCTCCACTACATATGGAATCACCGAAACGTGAAATTTGAAAAGTGCCTTTGAAGATAGGTGCAGGGTCACGGCTCGTGGTCACTTAGGGTGATAGAAAGAGCTGCGCAAAGGGCCAAAGCACCGAGTTTAGCTGCAGGAGGCATTGTCGCGTTCTCCAAGTGTCAATTCAACTTGGCCTCGATCCTAATCCTTTCTAGAGGTAAATAAAGGTAGGAGGAGGTGGTTGAAACCTCGCCTCACTCTTTAAATGTAAGGCATGTAGGTTCTGGTAGGCATTTTTCCCAAGATCATCCTGTGTGTAGTTTTTCCTAAAGAAGCCATGTCGATCTGATGTCCTCATCTGACTAGAGGAGCCTACACACGCTAAGTTGGATTTTAATGTCTCAGCTACCCTCTTGCTGCCAAGGTGGCGAATTGCTCTGAGTATATATACTCAGTTTTTGTATTTTTGTATGGATGGATGGTAGAGCTAAGCTCCCAATTGTAAATCTTTAACGAGGCCTCTAGTTCCCTGGTTATAGATTGATATTTGAGACTTCTTGTTTAATGGAAGTCAACATCTTCCTCCCCTTTTCCCTCTGAATCTTAAGAGCCCAGGCATGGATGATCCAGTCGGGTGTTGTAATGACTATATAATGTATGTTTGATTATATTAGTTTTGCACCATCTTAATTTTCTTGAAGTTTCCCAGATCTGAAAGGATCTCATATTTGTGACTTTTCCCCTTTTTAAAGGCTGCTGGAAGACCGGATGTCCAGAGAAGACTTTATTTCCTTTGTTTTTCCCTCCACTTACTCACTACTATGCAAAATTACTGGCTTAAATTAGATCAAGACCTCACTTGTCTTAGTTGTTCCAACCCAGTTTTCTAAGTTAGAACGATATTGTTTTGATTTTACTTCCATTCATCACCCTTTATCAACAAATCATGACATTTAAACTCATGGGCGTTGGGCTCTGCTCCTGCTACAATTGAGGAGTGACTTCTGATGCCAACATTTCTGGCGTCGTTGTCGGGGACGAAGTTGAATATTTTCCCTGAGATTGAACGACATTGAACCTCTGATTCTAAAGGTGCATCAGGAATCAAAGCCCTTGAAGATTGCTACGGTGCACTTGGCGACTCCACTGTTTCCACTTCACTATTTCGGCTATGGCTACTTTAGCACGCCTGAAAGATGGCCCAAAGTATATTTCTTGAGAAGGTTTCAATGGCTGCTTTCTCAGCCTGAGAAGTTTCCTGGGAGGACACAACATTAATATTTGGCCTTTGATGGTGAACAAAGACTAGACACATTCAAAGCTGTGAATATTTCACCTGGCGACTCCATGATTTAAGGATCGATTGGCGACTCTGCTGGTTCGAAATGGAAAAAACGCTTTCTCGGAGGTATTCTCCTTTTAATTTTTCTGCTATTCCTGGTTTTCCCAATGTTGTCCCTTCTCCGGATGAATGGCATGATTATTTACCTAGATTTAGGGGGCATGTAGAGGAAAACCCTGCTTGGCATCTCAAAGAATTTGATGAACTCATGCATCAATGGGAGATACATCAGGAGGATGTGTTAATGAAAATGTTCATGTCCTTGTTAGCAGGGGATGCTCGTAAATGGTATCATTATTTACCCCCTGCTAGCATTTCTTCACTCGTAGAATTTCATGCAACTTTCACTGCCCATTGTCAGAAGCTTTATCCCTCTGAGTTAATTTTTCATAATTGTTGTGAGGGATACAACAACTGTATACAAGATAGAGCTACTTCTTACATAGGATATGAGGATGATCCTGATGACTTGGATCATAAATCAGTCCTTTCTCATATCCATTCGTCTACATCAGAGGAAGGTTACGAGAGTGAAGGTTGTGAGGAGGGAGAAGATGCTTGGGGCAGAGTTATGGAACTGATAAAATCTCTCACTGCCAGACTAGACAGGTGGGAAGCTAAACGATGTGCAAAGGATTTTCCATCCCTTGAAGAAGATGCTCTTGGCAGCTCTACTGAGGGCGATTATGAATATTTCATAGCGGTAGAAGCATTAGTTTATGTCCGTAATGAGTCTGTTGTCTCAGATTTAAAGGAAGAAGCCATTATGGAAGAAGATTGTTCTCTTTTCCTTCACGAGATTTCCCATGATGTATTTACATTTGGGATTGAAAATAAGGATCAGGAGATCGTTCCTTTTTTACAAGATGGGGGGAGTTTTGTGCTCACCCAGCTTTGATGATCATTCTGGTAAAGAGCAGACTATGAAGCCTTTTCCTCTGTTCATAAATGAAGGACATTGCGAGGAAATTAGCCTTCCTGAGCAACATGATGAGGAAAAGAGCTTTCCCATGGATCCTGTTTATGGCCATTATGAATTTGACCCTTAGGAGAGCCAAGAAGAAGAACCAGAGGAGCAGTAAGAGGAGCAGTTTTCCTTCTGTCCAGGGCCTGCCTGTGAGCAGCCACCGCCTGAGATCAGTCAACCTACACCATCCTTTCACCCTCCTGGGCCTACCAAATATATTCAGCCACGCGTGAACAACTGTGTGGAAAAGGAGGCTACTTGTCGCCCATTTTCCAGAGTTTTCCACTGGTCCTATGAGCCTACGAAGGAATACATGTAGTTGTATTTCCTTCACAATTTGGAGCCACCCTATTGCATCTCAACTTTAGCCTGTAAGGAGGAATTGAAGAGCTTAACCATTATGATGTCATGATTACACCATCTATTTGTGATCATTGACAGAAGGAAGCAGCTTCTATTCAGTAAGTTACTTGATTGGCTATGGTGGAAGTTTTCTTTCACCTAGCCCCATGTAAAGGAATTTATTAGTTTAGGACCATACATAAATAAGCTCCTTAGAGCATGTGTGTTTATCTTTTATTTTCACTTATCGGCATGTATTTTTAATCAGGGTGTTTTGAGCTCCACTCCATAGCCCAACAGAAGGAAACTGGAACTGCAGAAGGAGTTCTTAGAGCATCACAGGGACAACTCTATCCCTCATGGAGCCTAATGTTAGTGCCAATTCTTGCAAGCAGGGTGTTTCTCTCTGATTTCAGGCCCTTGGTGTAAAAATAAATGAAATGGGGCTTAAGACCCATCAAATGAAGTTATCCAAGGTTGTATCCATGAGCGCCCAAGCGCAGCATGCATAAAGGCTCTATTTTCAGGTTAAAAATCAAGCAGGTGGGCATTTTTTCTTTTTAGCGGTGAGGATCCATAGATGGAGCAGATCAACGATCATCGGGTAAGATGGAGCCATGGATTTTCATGAGGTTTAGCACATGGTCTCATCCCTTAGGGACAAAGTCACAAAATGATCATGGTCATCTGATCTAGTCGGGACACATGATGCATGATTAAGTCCAGTCGCCATTTCAGCTACCGGGACTTTGAAATACAAGGGTTGAGAGCAAAGGAATGAGAACTCTCAGTGGGAGAATCCCTGAAATACATTAAGATTCATATTGATCTTCCATATTAAATCAAATCGGGCCATTGATTGTGGATTAGCCGTTTCGGCATTTCGGCTACCGGGACATTGAAAGACAGGGGATCGCTCCTCCACTGCATCTAGAATCGTCGAAACCTGAAATGATTAGTTGTTTCATCATTTCATCTACTGGGACTTTGAAAGACAAGGGTTCGCTCCTCCACTGCATCTGGAATCGTTGAAACGTGAAATGAAAAAAGTGCCTTTGAAGATAGGTGCAGGGTCACGGCCCGTGGTCACTTGGGGTGATAGAAAGAGTTGCACAAAGGTCCAAAGCATCAGGTTTAGCTGCAAGAGGCACTGTCACGTTCTCCAGGTGCCAATTCAACTCGAACTCAATCATGATCCCTTCTAGAGGTAAATAAAGGTAGGAGGAGGTGGTTGAAACCTCGCCTTACTCCTTAAATGTAAGGCATGGAGGTTCTGGCAAGCAATCTTCCCAAGATCATCCTGTGTGCAGGTTTTCCTAAAGAATCCATGCCGATCTGATGTCCTCATCTGAAAAGAGGAGCCTTCACATGCTAAGTTGGATTTTAATGTCTCAGCTACCCTCTTGTTGCCAAGGTGGTGAATTTCTCTGAGTATATATACTCAGTTTTTGTATTTTTGTATGGATGGATGGTAGAGCTAAGCTCCCAATTGTAAAGCTTTAATGAGGCCTCTGGTTCCCTGGTTATAGATTGATATTTGAGACTTCTTGTTTAATGGAAGCCAGCATATTCCTCCCCTTTTTCCTCTGAATCTTAAGAGCCTGGGCATGGATGATCCAGTCAGGTGTTGTAATGACTATATAATGTATGTTTGATTATATTAGTTTTGCAACATCTTAATTTTCTTGAAGTTTCTCAGATCTAAGAGGATATCATATTTGTGACTTTTCCCCTTTTTAAAGGTTGTTGGAAGACCGGATGTCCAGAGAAGAATTTATTTCCTTTGTTTTTCCCTCCACTTACTCACTACTATGCAAAATTATTGGCTTAAATTAGATCAAGACCTCACCTGTCTTAGTTGTTCCAACCCAGTTTTCTGAGTTAGAATGATATTGTTCTGAGTTTACTTCCATTCATCACCTTTTATCAACAAATCGTGACATTTAAATTGATGGGCATTGGGCTCTGCTCCTGCTGCAATCGAGGAGTGACTTTTGACGCCAACATCAGGACCGGATCAACAGTCCATAGTGATTGCGGGACACCAACGTGCTCGCTGTTTATCGGAGGGCTCGATCCCCGCAATTAGAAAAGTACTCGCCCAACTCGGTCTAATTGTAGTCGTTGATCCCCCACCCCGACGAGATCAACGAAGTTGGTGAATTGAGGGTCGTGAACTAGCACATCCACTAATTTCACCTCTGCGCTTTGCAATCATTCCCCACTGTTGATTTTCGTAGTTTCAAAATCTCCACCTTTGCTTTCTCTCGAAGTGCTTTCACCCAAAGTTGACGATCTATGGACGTCTGTCTCTCATAGATTGACAGCTATGATTCACTTCGACTATTCGGGCTTCAGGAGATTCAATTCCTTTGCACTCACTTTCTCGCAGAGTGATTTTACCCAAAGTTGATGATATGTTGATGCTTGTCTCTCGCAGATCGATGGTTGTAACTCAGTTCATCTCTTCGAGATTCGGGAGTTTCAATTCCTCCACACTCACTTTATCTCGGAGTGCTTTTACCCGAAGTCGATGATATTTCGACGTGTTTCTCTCACAGATTGATGATTGTGACTCACTTCATCTCTTCGGGCTTTGGGAATTTCAACTCCTGCACACTCTCTTTCTCCCGGAGTGTTTTCCCCCGAACTTGTAGATCTTATGCTACCTATCCCTCTGGATGATGGACAGTCCCTAGCCTCTTCGGGACTTTGACGAATCCTCGCTCCTGTTTGCACATAGAGACTTAACGCTCATGCACTTTTCCCAGATCCAACGATCTAGAATGATCCCACTCCCTCCTGGACAGATCTTGACTGATAACTCGTGAAACCTTCAGAGATTCACTCCCTTTGAATATTTCTCCCCACTATCTCCCTTGATATTTATTTCTTGAACCCTTTGATTCCTCAAAGGGATACTTCGACACTTAGCCAAACTTCGAACTTGTGCAATCCTTGCAATATATTCTTATGCAAGACTTAGCGTCTTGCGGGCAACTGTGCACACCTTGCATAAGTCCCTTTGCACTCCTTGCAAATGGAAGTTTCACGCTATCTCTTCTGAGCTTCTGAATCAAAACAGACTCTTTCAATGCACTCCTTACGAACTGTATGCACACCTTGCATGAAATGAATGAAGAGAAGCAATTGAAACTTATCCAAATACTTCATGGTTTCATATACTCAATAACATAACTCATTCATTCATGGAAACAGAAAATAACAGATAAATTGTAAACAGTAGCAACACCCTGCATTGGGTCAATATCCCTCTGTTATATTCACTCAAATGTAAATGGCTACAACTCTGATAAAGAAAACTTACATTCAATAACAACTATCTCCTACTAATTTGTAGCAGCCTTATTCAAGCATACAATGCATCTAATTATACAAGAGGTCCTCTAGGGTTCCCTCCAACTACCTATTTGATTGAAATAAAATCTTACAACTATTTAGTCCTATTACAATAAATGTTTGTGATATACAATTTAAGGAGAATGTTCAGATCTATGCCAAAATAAAAATAACTCAAGAATGATATGATCTCTCCTTGTTTGACGTGATCATTCAACCTCTGACCATTAACTTCTCTGATTCATCATTTACTCAAAAGTTCTCTAAGATACGCCATCTTTAAAAATTTAAAATTTTACTCAAAAGGCATGCTAAGTGTTGTGTTGTCATCCCATGTGGCTTTGTTGATGATGCTCCTGCATCATACTCCTCTGGGCAAAAAATTCATGGACTCCTGTCCATGAGCTCCTGCACTGACCTTCCATGTTTTTGGACATCAACTTCACCTACCCAACCGGCATCTTCTATCGGGTGTCCCTTCCACTTGACCAAATATTCAAAATAGTTCTTCCTCCTAGTCTTCTTGCCAATTCTCTGATCAAAGATCTTCTCCATCTGTGGCTTTTCTGCTACAAGTATCTGCTTCCCCCAATGAATCTTATTTTGGTATTCTAATCTTTCGGTGTCATCTTTCGTGTAAAGATATAGGTATGAAATGTTGAATATGGGTGATATTCCCACATCCTCTGGCAACTCTATCTCATAAGCATTGTTACCAAATTTTCTTAGGATCTTGCATGGTCCAATCTTCTTCAAATTCAACTTGTTATATGTTCTTCTTGGGAACCTTTCTTTATTCAAGTGTTCTAAAACTTGATCTCCCACTTCAAATTTAAGTTCTCTTCCGTGTTGATCAACTCTACGTTTATACTTTGAATTGTTGGTCTGCAACTGCTCCCTGATATGATTATGAAGCTTTTGCATCTCTGCAGTGAAGTCTTTTGCTCCAATGCTTCTGAATTCACTCTGCTCCATGTCTCTCAATTCTGATACCCCTTGTTGTTCCTGAGATTAATCCTAAGGATCAAAGAGTAATGTCAGGCATCAAGAATGTTTAAGGAGAACATTTTAAATGAGTGTTTTTCCTACCATTAGTTATATAATAAATGATCCTTAAATGAAATTAATAATAGGATAGTACATAGGTTGTATTCCGTTGTCTGAGTCACAATTATAATATCAAATGATGTGAAGGAAAGATACAAAATTGTTAAACAAAGATAGGCATCAATTGCATATGAGTATCACCTTGTTTGCAATGGAATAAAAGTAGAGAGTGCACCCTTGAACAGGATATAAGATGCAATAATTCACGCAGCTTGCAGGTCTTGTTTTACTCACAGTAAATACATAGGAAAAATTGCTTACTTAATGAATTGCTGATAAAATATGATTACAGTAGTTGTAATACTAAATTGCAATCAATCGCTTATCAAGGAATTACATAAGAAATTTGGAGATATGGAAATATAGAAGAAACACATAACTCAAACTGAACGAAAATTAGAATCTATGTCTGCACTTGTATTAATACTAAAAAAAAAGAGTTTCTCTATTACATATGGTAAGAAGCAGCCTCAAAAAGATCTTGGATATATGCACTTATACAAAATCTGTCACAACTCAAAACGGTTGGACTTCTTACAATATTTAATTAAAATAGCCTATATCCGAGAAAAAAAAATAGTGTGTAAAATCTGATGAGCTTTGTTGGCATTCTCCTCTGTCTCTTCACCTACTGGCAGAAACACTTCTTTTCCTTAGTCCTCTAGGATGAATACAAATTTCATATAGACCACCTTAATAATTCAACATACTGTCTTGGGTGTTTTAGTTTTGTTGTCATTTGTCCCTCTAGCTATATTTTGTAATGCAATGAATCACAGTTGAGATCAAGGGAGAAGGATAATCAGATGGACAGCTTTGCATGGATCGTCAAGGAATGGATAACGGGCATAGGAAAAAGTAACCATCTCTGTAATGAATGATAATGGGATGAGTTTATGATAATGAAATGGAGGTAAGTGGAGATTATAGTGTGAGTGAATGAGATAAGTGGTTGTTGGAAGGTAGAAGGTGGAGAGGGCGAAAGGAAAGGACATTGTGCACATTTTATCACTAGCTCCCAACTATGCTTGATTTTCTATGTTCAATACATTGGTTGCATATATCCAATAATTCCACCACAAACCTTAAGGGCTCAATCATTTCATTTACCTCGAAAGTGAATAATTTCCTTTCTACCTGAGGCAACTTTTCTTGGATCCTTTTCACTTCTTGAGGTTTGTCTTTGGAAATGTGAGCTCGGATTCACTATCCATTTATTTATTTTAAGAAGATCAACCTAGCTCATTTCCTGAATGGCTGCCAGATTTTCTTCTTTGCTCTTTCTAGAACTATGTTGGTCCATTTCTATATCAATTTGTCCCAGGGCTTTCGAGATATTACTTCCCTCAAAATCAATTAATTTTTTGCCTAATGATGACAACGCTTATAGGAAAGCCTCTTTTACCTCTCTGGAAAATATTTTACTTTCTTCCATATTTTTTTCACAGACCTTTAGAGCCATATCACCTCTTAATTGTTCAGAGGGAGAGAGCAGAGGGAAATAATGGACGTTATCTTTCTAAACCAATATGATGGCTTCCTGAAACTTATCTCGGGCTAATTGGGCCTCTCTTTCCTTGACATAAATGTCCTTCAGAGAAAGGTCCACTTCCTGGTAGCACTTTTGGATGGCATCTAGCTTCCGAAAAAGGTCCTGTTGGGGAGCTTCCAGCTTCTCATTTATTTCCAATTCTTGAGTTTGGAAGGATGAAATGTCTATCGAGGTACCTTTAGTTAGGTCCAATCTAGCTTGCAATTGTCTTATCAATTCATCACGTTGAATGACCAGAACTTGGTTTATTTGTAAACTCTGATGGAGCTCATCAAGGTTGGTCTAAAGCTGTTGAATTCGTTGTTGATCATGATCTCTGATTTGCTCGAAGTCTTGACTCATCATGTTCCTGATAGTCTTCTCAGCGGTATATATTTGATTTTACAAGTTCTCTACCAACAAGCATGTTGTCATAGTTGTTCGGTCAAATTGTCCACAGACCATTGGTTGGAAGTGGCAAAAGCACCTAATGAACCTGCAACATCTTTTGCAAATTCTAGATCATCTCGATCATTCTCGTCATACACCATTCTCTGCCTTTTATTTATCACTCCATCTTTCTGGTGTGATTCCCTTTTCGTGATGGCCTTCCGTTTATTACTAAAGAAGAAATCCAAAGGAGGCATCTCTTCGGGCAAGATGGGGGCAAGATCACTTACAAAAACAATTTCGGAATTAGGATTTCCAATGATGGATTGCAGAGGGGTAAGCGATGGAATAGGAGTAGAAATATTTGTGGACTGTTGTTGCTCTGTTGTATTTGAGGTACCAGCAGGGGTATTTGGTGACGAAGGAGGTGCATCTTGTCCCTACTTTAGGAAAGCTTTGAGTTGAGCTATTTCCTAGGGGCTTAGCTGGCCTGACAATGATGCTTCTAATTCCTGTGCTAACCCCTCCGATCTCTTTGGGGTTTCCTCAACTTTATGTTTAATGGAGTGACTGGATTAAGAACTTGTAGGCATAGTTTCCTGAGAAGAGGGAGTGGTTGTTTTCTCTCCTTGTAGTACCTTTGGTAGACTATTTTTCCTATTTTTGAAAGATGATAAAACTAGCTTGTTGATCTCAGGGCAGGGTTTGGAATCTGCCTTGAACATCCTCATAAGATCTAACCCCCCTGAATATTTCTTCATACGGGGAGTTCTCATGCATATATCGCTTCATATTGAACTAGGCCAGGTGGTTTTCCACTATCTGACATGGACCGTGTCTTTTGAACTCGATGTTAACCAATTTGACATCCTCCAGAGCTGCAACCTCCACTTTGGAGTGACCGAAATCCAGTAATGAAAACATGCCAACCTTAATAGGGAAAGTCGGCCATACCATTTTCTGTGCTGCCTTCATCTCCTTGTGGATGCCTCCTATCACTGTCTGGTAGGCCACTTCTCGGCATACCAGATGGTCTAGTAAAAATTGTGGGAGAGAATGGGGAGGAACCGAGCACCCAAAAACCTTGATGTAGGAGAAGTTCTTCTCAATAAACCAATCTGCTAGCTTACCCAGTTTTCCCATAATCTTGTTTGAAATCCAAGGAGGTGGGTGACCATACAGGGATATATGAACAGGAACCACAACATTATGACATATTTCATAAAATAAATCCTTGGATTTCTCTTCCCATAGCTTGGAATGGTAGAAATGAATGGGATCGACACTGGTCGGGGTCCAACTCCAATTCATCAATGGAAAAGGTGTCATGAAACAGATGGCCTCCATGATATAGGCTGACATGTAAAAGCGATTAGGCATTCCTTTTGATTTCGTTGTTTTATATTCGATAATCCCTTTAGCCAAGTTATCGGACAACATTTTGGCCCAATTGAAAGTGAAACCCTCTACCAGCTCGTGCATAATGGATACCCATTCCACCTAGAAATTTGTAGGGCTCTTCTTCCCAAACAATCGACATAGCATCATGGATACATACACCATATTTTCATCCAAAGATGATGTGGAATATATACCATGAGTGTCAGTTCTGAATCTCTCTGGGTGCCCCCACCAATACTTGATTATATCGTGACAATTTTTGTCATATTGGACGCATTCCTTTTGCTCGAACTCCATAATAAATGCAACATTGTATGTATATCTAGGATTAGGGGAGATTTTATACATTACTTTCATATGTTTCGGTCAGAAAGAGATGATGACAACCTTCTAATGGTTGATGATTCTCCTGGTCTGGATGTCAACGTGCTCTAAGGCCCAACTTATCATATTGTTATAAGGCATGAACCTCGGTTGTGTCGCTATCTTGTGTAGCTCAGACTATGCTATGTGTCTGAGTTTAGTTGTATAAGTGTTGTTCTCTATTTTGGCAGAGTCCTCTAGGCAGTTGATGATTTCACGTTCTAGAATCTTAAAAACCTGTGTCCAATTTTTGACGGTGTCTGTGGCTCATGGTGTGGTGTCCAACAGAATGTCCGCATTTGGGTTTGAATCCTCGCCCGTCGCCTCAGTATTTTTTTCCATTTCCCGTGGTGCCATAATTTCTAAGGAGACGGAGTGAACTTACCTATTGCAGAGAAAAGCCATGAATCTTTCAAACAGATAAAACTTTCTAATTGCAGAAGGTGAAAATGAATTCAAATTGAAGTGCTTTTATTAAAAACAAATTCATTGATTTTCGTATAGCTCCATTGACGAAAATTTTATTAATGTTAATGGAAATGTCTACCTGGCGATTTGCAATCCGTGTTTGAATCATTATCCTTAATTAGTCATAAATGCCATCAATACTTTGAAGGTTTGCATTGGGGAGTATTAGATGTGACAGAGTGGGAACCTCCCAAATCTCGAATCCGCGAAAAGATTAATTTCTGAATAATCGCTTGTAAAACCTTAATTAATCATGTTTAAGATGGTGTGTTAACTTCAAGTGTTTTGGGAGTTCATACTTTGGGGACTTCTAATGTATCTCAAGAGGAATTTCCTGAAACTTGAAACCATGAAGCAAATAACTGATTTAAGTCTTAATTAATTGCATTTGATTTTATGTATTTTGGAAGTTCGGACTTCGAGGATTTTAGAATATGATACAGGGAAAACATCTGAAATATGAACCACGGAGTCATTAATTATCTCTTGATCATTATTAACTTAGTTATTTAAACATTTAATACTTCAACATTTTGATACTTCGATGATTCTTGAATTCATTCTTTGTTAAACTCTCAAAGGATCATCACCCATAGTGACGTGGTATAGATGATGTCACTCTGGATGACGTGTCGAGAAAAGAGAGGTGCCACGTGTTACTTGGAATCATGTGAATCCATCAATGAAAAATTCAAAAATGGGTGCCACGTGTCAACTTAGGAAAGACTTGAAAGGTGCACATGTCCTATGACTTGTGATTTTAAAAGGCTTAGGAAAAGTAACGAGAAGATACCTTCGAGCTTCGGAGTTTCAAATTTTTTATTGTTTAAGACTCACTTAAACATACGAAGCGCGAAGTTCTGAAGTGACCGTTAGATATTTACCTCTTTAAAATTCAGGCGGATCCAAAATCCGAAGGCATTAGGGTCATTCAATCAATAGGGAAAACTCATCAACGACAGATATCTTTTGCGCCTTATTATTAATTAACTAGCAATGAATTTGATTTAAAATTCAAAATTCATTTTCTAAGTTTTCGTTTTCTTTGGGTAAAAATTACATTTTCATGAGGTGAAAAGTATAGAGCTCAAAAGTTCAAAATTGTATGTGTTCCAACAATCCTCTTGGCATCATCCCATACACTATCTAGAATGGAATTTTTCCTATACTTTTGTTTGGTTAGTCATTTTAGGCAAACTCTGCTTGTGACAGAATTTGATCCCACTGGTTATGATGTTCAATGACCAAAATTCTCAACAAATTTCCCAAGCTCCGATTTACCACCTTCATTTGTCCATCTGTCTGAGGGTGATATGTTGAACTAAAATACAGTTTCATCCCCATCTTCTTCCATAATGTTCTCCAGAAATGACCAACAAATTTAGTGTCTTTGTTCGAGACAATGCTTCTGGGAAACCCATGAAGTCTCACAACTTCCTTGAAAAATAAATTTGCAATGTGTGTTGCATCATTTGTCTTTTGGTATGGGATAAAGTGTACCATATTCGAAAATATATCAACTACCACAAATATGGAATCACTTCCTCTTTGTGTCCATGGCAATCCCAACACAAAATCCATGTTTATTGCATCCCAAGGCCTATCTGGAATAGGCAGTGGCTGATACAATCCAATGTTTTGTTTCTTCCCTTTTACATACTGGAAAATCTTACATTTGTTTACAAAAAAATTCACCTCTTCTCTCATACATGGCCAATAGTATGAATTTTTCAACTGTGAAAACGTCTTTTCATGGCCGAAATGTCCTGCTAGGCCTCCACTATGTTTTTCCTTCAGCATATTTTCTCTCATTGAACAATTTGGTATGCACAATTGGAAACCTTTGAACATCAATCCATCTTGAGTCATATATTATGTCCACTGACTCCTATCTCTGAGCAAAGGATTTTCACATGCTTCATATCCTTCTTTGAAATATGGGTCATTACAATACATCCCCTTAAGGTGTTCAAACCCTAAGGTCTTGACCTGAAATTCCTGCAGAATCAGACATCTCCTGCTCAATGCATCAACAACATTGTTAGCATTACCAAAACTATGTTTAATGACAAAAGTGAAATTTTGCATAAACTCTATCCACTTAGCATGTCTCTGGTTTAACTTCTCCTGCCTGGTTATGAATTTTAAAGCTTGGTTATCGCTATACAAGACAAATTCTTTTGGAATAAGGTAGTGCCTCCATTTATTCAAGGCTTGAATTATGGCATAAAATTATTTATCATATGTGGAGTACATTCCCTTAGTCTCATTCAACTTCTCACTGAAATATGCAACATGTCTATTATCTTGGCTCAAAACTACTCCAATTGCAACTCCACTCGCATCACATCTTACTTGAAATGTCTTCCCGAAATTTGGCAAGACCAGAATTGGTTGTTCTATTATTTTCTCCTTCAATATATTGAAACTTTTCTCAGCTTCTTCTGTCCATTTAAAAGACTTGTGTCTCTTCTTCATTGTATCCATCATTGGTGCACAAATTCCACTGAAATTTCTAATGCAATTCCTATAGAAACTTGTTAATCCATGGAAGTTTTTCAATTCAAACATACTCCTTGGTGATGGCCTTGCTCTGACGTTCTCAGGATCCATATTCAATTCATTTTAAGAGATCACAAAACCAAAGTAAATGAGTTATTTCTTCATAAAAGAAGACTTCTTCAAATTTATCAACAACTTCTCCTGCTATAGTCTCCTCATCACTAATGTCATATGTCTCAAATGCTATTCTTCAATTTTACTGAAGACCAATATATCATCTAGATATACAATCACAAACTTACCAATGAAATCCTTCAATACTTCATTCATCGGTCTCATAAAAGTACTTGGGGCATTTGTTAATCCAAATGGCATAACAAACCATTCATACAACCCCTCGTTTGTCTTAAAGGTTGTTTTCCACTCATCACCTTCTCTCATTATTATCTGGTGATATCCACTTTTCAAATCTATCTTTGAAAAAAAATTACTCCACCTAAGAAATCCATTAAGTCATCCATTCTTGGCAAAGGAAATATGTACCTGATGGTGATCTTGTTTATGGCTCTTGAGTCTGTACACATTCTCCATCCTCCATCCTTCTTTGGACTCAACACAGTTGATACTTCACATGGACTCAAGCTTTCTCTGACCAAACCCCATGTCTAATAATTCTTGGACTTGTTTCTTTACCTCCTCATTCTCTTGAGGTGTCAATCTGTATGTTGCTTTGTTCGGCAGACTTGCTCTTGGTATCAAGTCAATATGATGGATAATACTTCTGATGGGTGGTAGTGAATTAGGCAACTCATCCACTACTATGTTAGAAAAATTCTCCAACAACTCCTGAACTTCCTCAGGAAAATCATACATAGAAGTACTTGTAAGGACAACTCTCGGTTTCCTCACCACAACAAACTGCATCTCCTGTTCCTTCTTGACTTCACTCGGGAGTTCCTTCCCACTCATGAGAAGTATGCTTGTGTTGGCTTCTTCCTTTACTTTCTTCTCTTCTATTGGCATCAACATGTGTGTTATACCATTCTTTTCCAAATTTTAAGTGTTCCTTCTCCCATCGTGAATGACATTCATGTCAAACTGCCATGGTCTTCCCAACAAAACATGACATACATCTATGGGAATTACATCACACGGGATCGCATCTCTATAACCACCTATTTTAAATTCAACATGGCATTGTTTAGTTACCATTACCTGGTGTCCTTTCTGCAACCATGAGACCTTATACAGATTTGGATGTGCAGTTGTCTCCAGCTCCAATTTTTCCACCATCTCTGTGGATACTAGATTGTAAGTGCTCCCACTATCAATTATCACCTTGCATACTCTATCTTTAGTCTTGCAAGTTGTCCTAAACAAATTATTCCTCTACACTGGTTTTTCAACTTCTAGTTATGGCTTCAAGAGAACCTTCCTCAACATCAAAGATTTTCCATCCTCTACAGCTTCTACTTCAACATTCCTTTGTTGTGCTTCTGAAATGTGAGCTTCACCTCCTCCTTTCTTTTTCTCAGGACATTCCCAAGACTTGTGTCCTAGTTTTTCACGGGTATAACATATTATTTCTCTTCCTTTGCTTCTTCCTCTTCCTGTGGAAAAATAATTTCTTCCACCAGGTTGTCTCCCTCTAGATCTTCCTCCTCTTTCTGAGTGACTGTGGGTTTTCTCATCCTCACCCTTGGGATTATGTTCCTTATCATGGGCAACTCCTTTACCTCTATTTGGGATTCTACCTCTGCCACGTTGGATTTGTTTTCTGGCCAACTTCTCCTCTGCTTTCAATGCATATTGATATGCCTCCTCTACTATCCTCACTGACATCATGATGATTTCATCCTGGACCTCATATATTAGGCCATTTATGTACCTAGAAACTTTCTCTTCATCTCTCTCCCTCTGTCCAGTCTTGATGTTCAACTTGTAAAACTATTTTGTGTACTCTTTCATTGTCATTCCTTTCTGTCTCAAGTTCTACATCTTCCTAAACATATTTATCTGATAATCCTTGGGCATGAACTTAGCCTTCAGCTTGACTACCATTCTATCCCAAATATTAATCTTTTGTGTACCTTTGCTTCATCTGTCAACATGTACTTCATCCCACCAAAGTGTTTCATGTCCTTTCAACCTGGTGACAACATGTCTCACCTTCTTCTCCTCATCGACATCTTCATAATCGAAATACTTGTCCATGGACCTTATCCATTCCAACAACTCTTCAGCATCTAGATTTCCTTCATACATTGGGATGTCTATTTTCTCTCTAGCTCCCAGCTTCACAAAAGCTTTCAGTAAGTGTTCTTCGGCAGCATCTCCCCCTGTAGCTTCTTCAACCTCTGTCTCTTCACTTTCTGCCTCACTAACATCTCCAGCATCAGGTGCTCTCCTCTGTCTTTCTTCCATCACCTCCAACCTTGCACATAGTTCTCTCATTTCCCTTTCTACAACGTGATTGGCTACAGATGGCTCCACGTGTCTCCTCGGTGGCATTGTGCTAACTGGTTCTCACACACAGAGTACACCTCTTGTCTACCTAAAACAAAATTAGGCTCTGATACCACTTGGTGCAAACCCCCCTTCTCCCCTTTGGGGTTGTGCGACCTCCCGGGAAAGGATCATAAAATATTCTCAAGTTGGATTAACTCCTCGAGACCTTACTAGTCTTAATCTAAATGAAACACAGGCCCTGTTATCACCCAAGGTGTAGGTCGTATGGTACCCGCAAGACCTGTTTTCTTAGTGCCTTTTCAACTATCAACATCGACAGGAGCTAGCTCCTTTCTCTATCCCTCCTTTGCATGGGACCTCGGGCTGTGACTCGGGGCTTAACCTCTTGGTTCTTTGTGACTTCGAATATTTTAATCAGGACCAGATCAACTATCCACAGTAATTGTGGGGCACCAACGTGCTCTCTCTTTATCAGAGGGCTCGATCTCTGCAATCAGAAAAGTATTCACCCAACTCGATCTAATTGTGGTCATTGATCCCCCACCCCCACGAGATCAATGATGTTGGTGAATTGTGGGTCGTGAACTAGCACGTCCACTAATTTCACCTCTGTGCTCCGCAATGATTCCCCACCGTCGATCTCCATTCATAAATCAACATCCAAAAACCACTTCGACTATTCGGGCTGCAGGAGTTTCAAAATCTTCACCTTCGCTTTCTCCCGAAGTGCTTTCACTCAAAGTCGATGATCTATTGATGCGTGTCTCTCTCAGATCGATGATTTTTATTCACTTCAACTATTCAGGCTTCGATAGTTTCAACTCCTACACAATCACTTTCTCCTGGAGTGTTTTCACCCGAAGTCCACAGATCTCTGCCACGTGTCCTTCTGAATCTGACGACTGCGATTTACTTCAGCTATTCAGGCCTCGAGAGTTTCAATTCTTCCGCACTCACTTTCTCCCGAAGTTCTTTTACCCAAAGTCGATGATCTGTCAACGCGTGTCTCTCACAGATCGATGGGTGTAACTCACTTCGTCTCTTCATGATTTGGGAGTTTCAATTACTCCGCACTCACTTTCTTCCAGAGTGATTTTACCCAAAGTCAACATGTGTCTCTCATAGATCGACGGTTGTGAATCACTTCAAATCTTCGGGCTTCAGGATGTTCAACTCTTGCACATTCGCTTTCTCCCAGAGTGTTTTCACCCGAAGTTGTAGATCTTACGCCACCTATCCCTCTGGATGATGGACAGTCCCTAGCCTCTTCAGGACTTCGGTGAATCATCTCTCTTCTGTGCACATCGAGACTTAAATCTCTTTCACTTTTCCTGGATCCAATGATCTAGAAGGATCTCTCTCCCTCCTATATATATCTTGACCGATAACTCGTGAAACCTCCATAGCTTCACTCCCTTTGAATATTTCTCCCCACTATCTCCCTTGAGCTTTGTTTCTCAAACCTTTTGATTCCTCATAGGGCTACTTCGAAACTTAGCCTAACTTCGAGCCTATGCACTCCTTGCAATAGATTCTTATGCAAGACTTAGCTTATTACAGGCGACTTTGCACACCTTGCAACAGTCCCTTTTCACTCCTTGCAAATGGAAGTTTCATGCTATCTCTTCTGAGCTTCTGAGTCGAAACAGATTCTGTCAACGCACTCCTTGCAGACTGTATGCACACCTTGAATGAACTCAACAAAAAGAAGCAATTGAAACTTATCCAAATACTTCGAAATTTCATATACTCAATAACATAACTCATTCATTCATGGAAACAGAAACTAACAGGGAAACTATAAACAGTAGAAACACCCTGCGTTGGATCAATATCCCTCTGTTATATTCACTCAAATGTAAATGGATACAACTCTGATAGAGAAAACTTACATTCAGTGACAACTATCTCCTACTAATATGTAGCAGCCTTTTTCAGGCATACAATGCATCTACTTATACAAGAGGTCCTGTAGGGTTCCCTTCAACTATCTATCTGATCGAAATAAAATATTATAGCTACTTTGTCCTATTACAATAAACGTTTGTAATAGACATTTTAAGGAGAATGTTCAAATCTACACCAAAATCAAAATAACTCAAGGATGATATGATCTCTCTTGGTTTGACACGATCGTTCAACCTCCGACCATTAACTTCTCTAATTCATCATTTACTCAAAAGGTATTTGAGATATGCCATCATCCAAAATTCAAAATTTTACTCAAAATGCGCGCTAGGAGTTGTGTTGTAATCCCATGTGGCTTTCTTGACGATGCTCCTGCATCACACATCATGGCCTCACACATGACCATCTCTAATGACATCCATTGCTACAATAGGATTAATTTCTCCTGGCTTAACTTGGTTATGATATCAAAACCAACATAACACAATATGCAATTAAATTTGTCATAAATGCATTCAAGCATAACTTGGCATGTGAGTACTCAAGGCATTTTTTTTATTTTTTTTTTATCAATTTCAAATATTGAAAATTTGATTGAGGGAATTCTTACCTCAATTCCCTTCAACATTTATGCATCCTAACAACCCCAAATGCATATCTATATGGTTGTTATGAATTTACTTGATGCTACTTGACCAACTAATATTGTTGTGGCAACTTGCAAGCTCCCTTTTATTGACTTCTTTATTTTTATCTTACCATCCTCATTTTTTTCTTCATACGAATAGTTTTTTCATATGCAACAACATCATCCACCCCTCTAGTCAAGTTATAACAATTTCCTTGGATACACAATCCATTATTAGGCATATCCAAATATCACAATATCATTATTGCATGGACATATATAACCACTTATTACTCTTAGTCTACAATTATGCCATATCAATTTCTTGTGAATCCCTATTCATCTGCTCAAGACTAAACTGCTTCCAATGGAATGCTATATTTTCCAGTGTTACTTAGAAATGAAATTAAACCTTCATTATTCCATCCTTTTTTTCACCTATACCAGGTTTCACTGCGCAATCTGAAATAAATTGCTTTCTTTCTTTGGTTACTTTTATATACAAGTATATAAGCCACATATAACAATTCCTTCTTCTTTTCACCTATACTAGGCTTTCACTACACACTCTAATAATAAAAATGGATTTCTTGCTTTGGGTACTTTTAGATACAAGTAGCTAGGCCACAACTAACAATTCCGTCTTCTTGTATTCCTATACTTGCACATGACTCATCCATTCCATGAATCACATCTCACCTCATGAGACCCTCTCATTTCTCTTGCAACAAGCTTTTCCACCTTCACCACATCTCTACCTTCAAGACTATGGAGTCCTTAACTCCTTGTGCATGCAAATGACATTCTTCACCTACTAGAGTCATGTTCATGTGAGAATATCTATTGATTCTCCTTTGCAACCCATTCAAAATACGTAGCATCTGAATATTAATCTTTATCTCCTCTCCTTGATTCCTTTGCCAACCTTTCATTACTGCACTATATCCCTGCACTTCCCTCTGCAATTCTTTGATTCTTTAGCCAACTATATAATCTTGACCTGTTGGAATATTGAAAGGGGGGGGTGAATCGGTATGAACACTTTTACCACTATTAACCACAATATATATTCTTCAACATTATCAATAGTATTCAACAACTTATCATCAATGTATCATCTATGATTGCATTCAATATATCATAAGCATATAATCATAATCAACATCACATAAAACACACAGTACACCATTATTTATGTGGAAACCCAAATGGGAGAAAAACACAGAATCCAAATTCTCCAGCTGCAACTAGAAGGAGTCTCCAACCTCCTATTTACAAGCTCCAACCTGAAGGAAGCTACAACTCCCTGAATTATTTGGCTCCAACCAGAAGGAGGATACAACCCCCTGATTCTTAGACTCCAGGATGATGGAACCTCTAACTATCTGATTCTCCAGCACCAACCGGAAGGAGGATATAACCCCCTTTCCTTGCCCCATCTTGTCGCCCTGGAATATAAGTGTAGACCAAACTGTAACTACCAAAAATAGTGCCACTGTCAACCTGTCACTGTATCCAACATGTTACTATATTAACCTATCCAACCTATCACTGATCAACCTGTCCAATCTATCACTGTCAATGATATTCAACATCAACGAAACCAGATCCTCTCAGATGGATCATATACCAAGGAAACCTCTTAACTATATGTCCAACATCACCAACATATGCCTCTACCAAGCATGTACCAAGATCACCAACATGCCATTAACCATGTACCAATCTTGTACCAAACCATGCATCTACCAAGTACATCAACCATGTATATCAACCATGTACATCAACACTTGTACCATACCATGCACCAACCATGCACATCAACCATGTACATCAACACTTGTACCATACCATGTACCAACAACGTACCATAACAAGTGTTTCAACCATATACCATATCACTCTCAATCATGTTGTGTACTATAAGATAAACCTCAAGTATATGCCAATATCACAAAGATGTGCCTCTAACAATGAACCATAACATCAATATACCAAGTACCAAGAGTATGTCTCAATCATGTATCAATATCACCTGAACCATATGCAACCATGTATCATGTATGACAAGGGCCTCCAAGACATTCCTTAAGCATGTGACATACCATCCAAGATACAAGCTTCAACCAAACATATAAAATATATACCAACAAACCAACCTGTACAAATCATCTTCAACAAATAAGAGATGGCATCTTATTCAAGAGTTTTTCACAGATCCACGACCTGTCCTTGATGCAACCCTAGATGTCTACACCCTTCTTGCTACAACTCCAGATGTTCGTGTCCTTCTTGCTGCAACTCCATATGTTCGCGCCCTTCTTGCTGCAACTCCAAAGGTCTGCACCCTTCTTGTTGCAACTCTGGATGTCTGCACCCTTCTTTATGCAACTTTGTATGTCTGCTCCCTTCTTGCTACAACTCGTAAATGACCTCATAAAGTTATATTTTCTTTGACTTCCCTTAACTACCTTAGACTTCACTTCTTTAGAATTCACTATCTTAGATATACCACGAAAATATTTACCAAAGAAAACATTTGAAAGATATATAATCATTGAACTTGTGTGTCTAATTATGAATAACTTCTTGTGGTGTATTTATACTTTCCCAAGCTAACTTCTTTCCTTAATTTAGGGATTTCTTGTTACAACCACTTTACCCTTTGACCAAGACTTGTAACCAACTAGGAGCTTCTTAACCATTCTTCGGGGCTTACAACTTCACTAATCCATAACTCCTCAATCATGAGGAACCACATGGTGTACCACCTATCACCAGAAACAACATGACGAGGACTATCCATCCATGAGTATCTTACCTGCATTTACACTTTCCTTCATGTCCATATTTCTCAACCAACTTCGGGTCCCATAACCACACCTCCAGGGATTCATTTAGACTTCATCAAATGCACCCATCACATATGTTGACATCAACCATGCTAACTCACCATAAATGTCAACCACATCAATAGGGATTCCAGACTTCTCCAAGGGTTGACATCAATGACAACCAACTGTCCAAACCAACTGTCCAACATGATCTGCTTCCATGTCCAATGGACCTTAGGATTCCTCTGGAATAGACCCACACAATATTCATTTAGGGAGTCTTATATTCTTGCTAGCAATCCCTTCACACAACACTCTCTCTTGAGTTCTTCTCTTCTTATTAACAATTCCCGACTAATAAGCTTAGCCTCCTTTATTTCCAAGGGGTTAAGCTTAGCCTCCTTTATTGCTAAAGGGATACATTTCCAACGATGCCTCTACACCACTACATAGGAACTATCATATGCATCAATAGTATTATTTCAAATTAATACACACCTTTGGCATGTAGCTCTAACATATGTAAATGTTTTCCCAAAATTGATTGGTTTTGGAAAACTTTCACATTGAGCAATTGTATGGTTCTTAGAGTCCAATTTCCCTTGTTCCTGTAGACTTATAACACAACTAGATTCCTCCTAGGAGAACCTACTACGTTTATCATGTTTTACCTTGGATTACCTTTTCAATGGTTGTACTCATGCCTCATTTTGATTTATGAGCTCCAAGTTATGGCTTCCTGAAATTTTCATTTCTACTTAATTGTGCCCATCAAGTCCACCAGTCACCTTCCTTATAATTCCTTGAGAAATATCCCACTCAAACCTAAAATAGGAGTGGATATTTGGATTCTTCTATCCAATATATTTCCAATGACTACTTTCTTGCTCAATTATGAGCATTGAGCAGGAAGTTATAGTCAATTGAATATTTCTAATTCACCCCTTTTGCACACCTACTCCCAAGTGAAAAATAATCGCAAACACCAACTTTGGCCACCTATAGAGGTAAATTTGTTAGGAACCAAGATTTTTTTTTATGATACATAGATATTAATGATGACATGGAATTCATAACTCTCATATTTTTAATCTGATGCTCCAACAAAAAACTGCAGCAATATGGAAATGACAACTTTGTCCCTTTTCACCCATTTTTCTAGACTTAGAAGTTTTTAGCCAAATTGGCTATCTTCCAAACTATGCACTCTTAGAAAAATTTCACTAAACGAAATTTGCTTATCTTTATGAGTATACAAAATGTCAAATAAATAATATTTTCCATCTTGGGACCCTTTTCATCCTCTGAAAATCCCAAAAATCCTCAAAACATGGTCCAAAATAGTGGATTTTTCCCTATTTTGGCACCTCCACTCCAAACTCCTTAGAATATGACCAATACCTTTGTTGGAATATTGGTTGTTTTCATTGATGTCAACCCTAGTCATTGGTTTTGGACTGCAAGATTGATGAAGGTATTTGGACATGAAGGACAATGCACATGCAGATACAACACCCATGGATGGATAGTATACATCATGTTGTTTTCGGTGGTATGTGGCACATCACGTGGATCCTCATGGTTGAGGAGAAATGAATTTTTGAAGATGACAAAGTGAATTGAAGGAAGTACATGTAGGCCCTGAAGATAATTAAAGAAAAGAATTACAAAATAAGAAAGTGTCAAGTCGACCCTAATGTTAAAAGGAAGTGACATAAATGGTATAAATAAATCTCATTATACATTCATTTGAAACACAAATCAAATTTCAGAGGAAATCAGAAGAAAATAAGACCAGATTTCAAGGGAGGATGAAGTCTTTTGGTGATGTGTTCTAAGGTATGTTATTTTAAGGTCATCTTATCATTTTCTCTATAAAAAAAAATTCTAGAACGCTTCAGATGGTGAAATTGATATGGTATTGAGAAGACATATCAAGGTACCTATGGTAAACGTTTCAGCTCTTGATTCTCTATAATTATGGAGATACACTCTGTGCAAGATAGGGTTATTGACCAGTCTTGAAGCTAGTGAATAAACAAGTGTTACGGGTAAAACAATCATAATTTATTCATAGAGAATCCAAATGAAGTGGGACCACTTTCATTGGAAAGAGTATGGAATTAGTTTCTTGTGTGCAAGTTTCATAATTTGATGTTAAATATTGATCACGGGGCATTATGTACAAGTTCGCTCTCCTTAATAAACCAGAATTGAACAAGTTCTACCATTCTCTCTATAACTTATTTTTGGGGAGGATTTAAGGAGTGAAACTTGGAGAAGTTTCAAAGAATACATTGAGTAATATTATCTATAGGATCAGAGTACTCCAAGAATTGAAGAATTTCAAAAATTGAAGAAGTCTCAGGAAGCATTATCAGGTTCTATGTGATGGTTGGTTGATGGTGATGATTTAATGTAAAGTTGTATTATCTCTCATATATTCTTGGGTGGAAGGAAGGGGTAAGTGTTATCCACATTTTTGGTTATCAAGATGATGACATGATAATGACATGGTGATAGAAGGTCTGACTCTTCATTAAGATCATTTTCATAAAGAAAGTTACACTTATCAGCTTCTCAAAATCACACTTTTGAAGATAGTACGC
>ML788685.1:87773-105854 GCA_009831015.1 Picea engelmannii | reverse complement strand
GTTCCATGCTCAATTCTGGACCCCCCCCCCACCGCTAAAGGTAGAACAGCAAGGGAGCTCCAGAATGAAACCTCGATCGTAGATCTGGGCGGGTGGACTTTGGTCATCCAGATCTGCTTGCCACTTACCCTAAGGCACATTCGCACCCCAGCTTAAGGTTGATGTCTCTTCTCCACATCTAACGGTCATTATAGACCCTGATATTCCCCGAAGGAATCTCGTCCGTTCATCGGGACTTAGCCAAATGCTAATGTCTCAACATTATAGGTCAGAATTTATCAAGGCGAGAGCCCGAGTTCTTGTCAACGGAACTCCTGAATCCTCGATCCTAGATTTCCTGAAATGGGTAATCTCTTGACACATAGCCTCCTTAAATCGGATGGCCCAGATCTGTCCCGGGGCTTCCACCATGAAAATTCTTGATCTCTCGTCACTAGGACTCCCGAGTTCGCAATTCCTGATTTCCCGAAATGGGAAATCTTGCGACACATGGCCCCCTTAAATCGGACGGTCCAGATTTGTTCTAGGGTTTCCACAATGGAAATTCCCGATCTCTCATCACCAGAACTCCCGAGTTCTCAACTTCTGATTTCCTAAAATGGGTAATCTCTCGACACGTAGCCTCCTTAAATCAGATGGCCCAGATCTGTCCCAAGGTTTCCACCATGGAAATTCCCAATCTCTCGTCACCAGGACTCCCGAGTTTGTGATTCCCAATTTCCCGAAATGGGAAATCTCTTGACATGTGGCCTTCGTCGTTCAGATGGTCTAGACCTATTTCGGGGCTTTCGCCCCTATTCACTAGGGGTTTAACCCTCGGGTAACTCCTGACAAATCCAACGGCTGTCGATTTTTCCAGCTGAGATCTGACGGCTCAGATTGGTTCCTATCTATGCATTCTTCCACGACTTCCTGGACGTGGAAAAATCAACGGTCCAAATACTCCCATGGACCTTGGGGATCTACGGTCCCGATTTCTTCACTACCCATGAAGACACAGAAAACAAAGGGGTAAGGCATTTAACACCCTACTTACTCCTACCAATCTAACGGTCATGCATGACCACAGGTTTCCTGATGGAATCTCTTATGTCGATCAACACCTATTCAAGGTTAAGGCACTTAACAATCCATCTTCTTCTTCTGATTTGACGGCCATGAGTGACCATAGATCTCCTGACGGGATCTCGTCCATCGATTCGATACTTCATCCTTATGCTGCCATCTCGGGTTTTCAAGAGGATCGTTCCTCCTCGTGTAGGGTTACTAAGCCCTTGCGCCTTCACATTCTCTTTCCCGGTTCTTGATGGACTTTTCAAGGAGGGTATCTCTATGGGGAGGTTTTTACCCAGGGTACCTTTCTCCCACGAATCAGACATGCAGTCTGAATTAGATCAGTATGCATATAAATAGAGATTTATGAAGACATAAGCCATACGTAGTCTTTCCATTATAAACATGCATCTACCAGTACCGATCAAAACACCATACAGACATTCCTACTCTAAAATCATTCACCATTTCACAGCTTATAAACATAAATGTCAGAATAAATATATATTTCAAGATTCCAGAGGAAAAACACTTATCAGAACTAACACCAGGGGTTATGCAACTGCTGAGAGGGGTGCTTGTTTCCACCCAACCGTAGCCTCAGCGACTCCCAGCGGATTTACCACTAGCCACCCCCGATATGAGACCACGATGTTGTGAGACTGCATCTCTGTTTTCCATTGACCAGAAGAGAAGGTTACTCTCCTTCCTCTCTGCTATCACTCACTCTGCATATCGCCAGAGTTCTCTTCCTCCCCTCGCGTCTACCCCCAATCGCTTCTACCCCATGCCTTATCCTCTTGCGAGGTTACGTGTGGCATGATTTCCCTCATGTTGGTCAGTCATGATGGCTCTATGGATGGGCGGTTCACCTCCCCATCCCTCATTAATTCCTGAGAAGCCATCTACCTACCAACCTGCGAGACATTTAATTTGAGGCCAGCGAGCCGCTTTTGGTTCTCCAGGCCAGTGAAGTCCAAATACGATATTGATTCTCAGTGGAAGTTAACGCCACCTTTCCAGGTGCCTTCCACCGCCATCGTGGTCTCTTTTTCAGCACATACCCTCTTAGCAGTCCTGCAATATAAATTCATAATATTATTCACATTCATCGACCTTTTCCACAAGGTCCATTCACATCACATATTCACATTTCTGAGTTTTCCACAGTTCTTGGCCAGTCCAGTTATTTTTACAAACTGGGGGAAACAGGGTGTTACATCTCATGAAGCATTATCAGGTTCTATGTGATGGTTGGTTGATGGTGATGACTTAATGTAAAGTTGTATTATCTCTCATATATTCTTGGGTGGAAGGAAGTTGAAAGGATGGAAAGTTCAACCCTCTCTTGATATTGGAAGATTGTATCTTCCTCTTGGAGGTTTATTCCTCCCTTTACATTTGGAAGCTATAGCTACCTTTGGAAGTCATTACTTCCCTTGAACAATAACTATTGATTATTTCTCATATATTGTGCATGGTGTATTGTGGTGTATTGGTGTAACTCTTATACTATTGTTCATTGCTCATTGGATATAATTGAATGGTTTAAGTATAAGTTGAAAAAGGTTTTAAATTGTACTTGATACTGATTCACCCCCCTCTCAGTATCAACAACCTTCACACATTATTTCCATGTCTTCTTTTATGATACTCTGTACAAGTTTCAACAATAATTGTGTTCCTACCATTGAGTTTGACCTTGATCTTTACAAACATGTAATTTACATTTTTTGGAAAATCAGAGCATAATTGGTCAATGACCCTCTTTGGCACTTCTATATCCCTCAACATTGTGAACAAAACCCATAAAATATTATCTTCTTCTGAGCTATTATGCTTTTGTTATGACCAAAATACGATTTTTTCTCCAAACTTAGTTTTTTTTGTCTAAGGTTTTTTTTTTTGTTTAAGACTATAGGACAATTTTGTCTATGTGGAATCCTTCTTCTCTTCTTCACTTTAGAAGCCCACAAACACATCAATTATACATTATGTACCAATATTCAATGCACACCAAATCCACAATACGCAACGCCAATATTTAATGCACACCCCTTGCACCAATATCCAGTGTGCACAACTTTTATATCATACACCAATATCCAGTGCATGAAACTTTCTATACCACACACTGATATCCAGTGTGCGCAAATTTCTATATCGTGCACTAATATCCACAACACACAAATTTTTATACCGTGCACCAATATTCAGTGCATGCAACTTTCTATATCGCGCACCAATATCCAATGTGCACAACTTTCTATACCACGCACCAATATCTAGTGTGCACAACTTTTTATACCATGCACCAATATCCTGTGTGTGAAACTTTTGATACCGCGCACCAATATTACACGCACACCACCAATTATGCGCCATGGAACATCAATATTCAATGTGCACGCACTGCACATTGATATTATGCATGCACTTCCAATTTTGCATCGTGCAATGCCAATATTCAATGCATATGCATTGCACACCAATATTATGCATGCACCACCAATTTTACATCACGTAGCGCCAATATTTAGCGCACATAATTCCTTTCTTTTCTTAGCTTATTTTTCCATATTTCTAGCTCGTGACCATCATTAAAATAGCCGACTCACCTGCCTAAAACAAATTTAATTGCCTGGAATTCAAAATGGCCCCTCCATAACAACCATTCTAAGTGTGATTCCGACTTGAATTTCTTAGAAATTTGGATATTTCACTCATGTTTTACTATTTTCCCCAAATTTGACACAACTCAAATATTGAGATCATGAATTTTACCAACTTCATGTCGATCTTTGGCCCATACAAGTCAGGTGTTGAACCAAAATATCTGATACCATTCTATAACATACCCAACACCCAACCTGAGTCTAGTCACTATGGAAATTACTAGCCTGCTAAATACGAAATCAAAAATTCCCTATACATATAAAAAATAATCGATAGGAAATAATCCCATAAAAATTACACAAAAAAACATGTTGATTTACCCATGAATCTAACAACATATATATAAATGTGAATGCATTTAGTAAGCACACAATAAACACACAACATTCAAATATTCATTTTCATAGCGGAATAATCATAATTAAACAACATACACTTATCTTTTTATAAAATGTAACCAACTGGTTGTGTACGAAGGATGAAATTCCAAAACATAGGCGACGTTGTTCATTTTCTCTCAACAACAAGCCACCCCCTAGCTGAGGTTATGAGTCCACAAGGAGATCTATCCCTCTGGTTGTCCACTCTCCACACTCAACAAACTAAAACTCAGGTTCTACTTCTACAACAGTTCCAATCCATTAGATCTCTCTTCCCCACAACCTGCATAACCTAAAGAATGTACCCCCTTCACTACTCACAGTCCCTCGGGATAAAATATTCATTTATCATGGCTTCCATTGCATTTGGTTAGCCAAGAAAAATCTTATTTGGGAACTTTAGGAACTCTCAATTTCTTTAGGAGTGCTCACAATAGCCTTGACAAGGCTCTTGAGCCATTTCCTCAACATCAAAACTCATTATAGGCTTACCGCCCATTTTACAAACAAACATGCCACATTTCCAGCATAAAACACAGTGAAACAATGACTTCATTTAAACATAGCATGATTGGTTCTCTTCCCAACACTTCGCTCTCCTCAAGCTTCCCAAAATATGCATGTAAAAACTCTCTACTTTCTGCATACGAATTCACTTCCCTTTCCCGTTTCTTGATTGACTCACACTCTTCCCAAGGATGATTATACTTCAACCCCATGCTCCCAATAACTATGGTATGTGACTCCTCACATCCACCCTCTTACATGAGTTTAATGATTGGATTTGGGATCACTCAACAACAAATAAAATGTTATACATAATGATAATAATTTTAGGATTGTGGGTTGGATTAATACCCATGAGTAAAATCTCGCTTGGATCCCTCTCTCTTGTGGAATCATATCCCCCTATCGTTTTCATCTCTCTCATATCACAACCAACGATTACTACTTTATTAATCATTTCACTGTTTTCATTATATATAATTCAGCCCCCTTCCATAGAAATCAATATGGGCTCTTCACCCCAATCCCCATGACCTTTCATTTACCAGCCTTTGTCTTTACTCCCTTTATGATAATGAGAAACAAAGACAACAATTATATATCAATTTTTTCTTCTATTGTTGGTGGGCCATCATAGATTTCGTCCATAGTGTGTCACATCCACCGTAATTATTGGCATGGGCATTAGGAGCATTGATCATCATAGAGTTCAGATTCCCTCTTCAGCCATTTGAGATTGATTCTCTTTGTTGCTTCTTGTTTCCAGGACAATTGATATCGTTGTTAATATTCGATTTCCCTTGGTTGTAGATCACATTGTGAGGACGTGGACCACAACCTCCTCTCGACATTGGTACCTAGCAATGATCGACGATATTCCTGTCAAGTGATCCAGTATTGCACTGGAGTACTTTTTTTTAACTCGTTCATGTTTAACGATGTTCGTAATATTAACTTCTCTAGTCGAGTTTCTATTGCGTTGGGTTTATCCATGTTCGTCGACTATCATTGTTTTTTTTCTCGTTGATCATGAGTTTATTTGGGGCTTACACCAAAAGAGAGATATTGCACCTATCAAATGTGAAGGGAATTTAATGTTGAATCTCTTAAAAATCTTCTCCTCATGTTCATCGATGAGATACGATAGTTATTCTGATCTATTCTTCTTGGTGGGTTGGACAAATTGTCCTCAAACCATCTAGTGGGCATGGATTGGTATAAACCAAGCAACATTAGAGTGTGGGGGTGTGCCATGTTGTCAAAATGGGTACGAGGTGATTTCCTTTGTGGTGAAGTGAGTGGAAAATAAAATTACACAAGAACTGTGGTTTTGTGCTTGAATCTATCCCATGGCACTCTTGTTATGATTGTGCATAGCATTATTACTTTGCAGTTGTTTGTTTCTCAATCCTCGTACAACTCTGTTGATCTCATGCATTGGTGGTTATAAAAAAATTCCCACAAAGGGGATTTGAGAGAATTGGTCCTTTTACATAAGACACTTCCTTTTGTTTGGTTGTTTTTTGAAGGTCGAATACTTGTTGGTTGGATGGAGTGGCAATCCTTTTCTTGTCTTCTTGTTCTTCTTTGGGTTGCTTATATGGTATCGACTTAGTTGTTGTACCCATCGTCGAATACGACACTACTAGAGTGTTGGAATATTTGTTAGATTTTCCTTATTTACAGAGCATTAGTGTTACTTGTGTTCTTTTACTTCATTACCATTAACATATATATATCATGTACTAAGAAGTAGTAGCATAAACAAGAGACAAAAAGAACACAAGATATTTATCCTGGGAAAACCCCAAATGGAGGAAAAACCCAACAAACTTTCTTAGATAGATTCCATTCAAAAATACCAATCAGATAAACCCTATCACAAAGGCTATCTCAACCAGAAATACCACCACAACTGCAACAACAACACCATACCAAGGTAGGGCACCTCCTTAAGGAGTAGTTCACAAGAGAGAGATACCAAAAGACTGAATTGAGTCACTGCAGCAACCATGTCACCTTCTCCAAACTTGAGCCTTTCTTCTGTGTAGTTGGGAGACTGTGAGTGAGTGTACAAATGAGCTGAGACATCCTTTATTTATAGTCTTCTTAGACACTAGACTAGGCTGACTTCTTCTATGGAAAGGTGCCACTTCATTATTCTAATTCTTCTGGGTCGACTTCTCTTCTAGGGTATTTCAACATCTGTCCAATGGATCTCTTACTTCTAGAATATCCTCCTCATCTAAGAAAGGTCATATAGGAGGGAAATATCCTCTCACAGCTACCAAACATCAACACTCCCTCTTAGTTAGGGAGGCATCTTTCATGATGTCTTCATCTAGTAGTCCACTGACTACTCTACAATCAGTTGGTGGCACACAAATGCCAAAATGTCATCGGTAGCTTGAATCATCTATCATAGTCTCTGCAATCAAGTAGCACTCAACTACTCCCAATGTGAACTAATAGTCTCCATGGAAATCAACTAGTAGCACATAGCTACTACAATGCCATCTAGTAGAACATGATTGTGTCGATCCATAGTAGTACATAACTACTATCCAATGGTGCAAAACCACTCCAAGTAGCACACAACTACTATCCAGAGACACAATGTCTCTCTCCTGTAATCAAATGATAGCTACAACAATCTCTATGATTATGCAGTAACCAACTAGTGGCACACAACCACTACAATATTCCCTCAGCCATAATCATAGTCTACCACCTCCATGACTATGCAACAATTAACTAGTAGCACACAACTACTACAATATGCCCTCAACCATAGTCATGACCCATATGACTATGTAACAATCAACTAGTATCACACCACTACTACAATTCCACCATACATAGTCATACCTATGATTATGCAACAATCAACTAGTAACAAACAGTTACTACAATATGCCATCATCCATAATCATAGTCGATGACTCTATAACTATGCAACAATCATCTAGTAGCACACTGCCACTATAATATGCCATCAACCATAGTTATAGTCTCATCCAGTAGAATGAAGCTACTCCCATAGTCCTCATGACTATGCGTGTGATGTTTCTTCTCTCATCAAGTCCGACAGTGCATTACCCCCTCAGTCATAAGACTGATCCAGGGAACCCTTGGCCAGAGGAATTATCTGGCATGATAAGAGAAAACACGCCTCCCTATGAACGAGATTCGACATTCTGCATCACACCAAGATTGTCTCTGGAGCATCTCGAGTCTTTCCGCTCCTAGTCAAATAAACATGACTAATAGGAGAAAGACTGTGCCTGGGCCATTCACCACTAGCCAAATCAACATGGCTAATCTTGTGAGTGAATGTATCATTCTCCCTTGGTCAAATCAACATGACCAATCTACAAGAATGTTATCCTGATGCTACTCATCTGTGGATGTGTATTGGATCTTCACAGCTCCCTTTTACATCATGTCTTAGATGAAGTCCTGCAAGAAAATTTTGAATACATGCTACCTCACGGCTTGCAATATTGGCTGCTATATACTCTTCCTCTCCTGTACCGAGTACCATTGATTTATGATCCCTTCTCAACCATGAGATCACAATGATCCCAAACTGAAGCAACATCTAGAAGTATTCTTCTGATCCATCACACTATCTGCCCAGTCAGAGTTTGTATATCTCTATAGGTACATCAAGGATCCAATCAATTGTCTGTACATCATGGGATCCATCAAATATGAAGATGAATCACTCAAGATATTTAAATTTATTTTCATGGGTGCGGCCATGGAATTGCAGTCCATAATCCCTAATCTCTGTAGGATCTCAACAATATATTTTCCTAGGCTAAGGAAAATATCATCTGATCTCTGCCACACCTCCAATCCCAAGAAGTAAAGCATCAAACCTAGATCCTTCATCTCAAACTCTGAAGTGAGCTCCCTCTTAAGCTTGACTCCCTCTGAGTCTATATAATCTATGGAGTCATATACTCCCTCTGTATGTGCTGACCTTTTCTAAAGTTTGATCTCCTATGAACTGTCTTGGGGAGGTTGATCCTCTCTACAAGATCCTAAGGGATGACTCCCTCTGAACTCTAGTTCCTTTATTACATGGATGTGTACAACTATTATGTCTGGATAGTTTGCTCCATGTCTCAGCTAGGGACCATCTGAATTGTTTCCTCTTGCAACCGACATTATAGCTTCCTCTCGGAGCTATTACCTTTGACCTGTCCAGAACAAGAAACAAGAACAACAACATCTCCATGGTAGCCTCCATGGAATTTACAAGATAACCTTCCTGTAACAAGGTCAACAACCAAGATAATCTCCTAGACAAGATCAATTTATCTTGTAAACAAGTGAATTATTAATGTGATCATTCACCTAATGGTAGTCGTCCCAACAATAATCAAGTGTTTACTAAACTATCAATAGAGATAACAATAATAGAATTCTAAATATTGTATTCTAGTTACAACACTTACTTAAAATGAAACAATATAAAGAAATATCAAACTTGATATGCAAACTGCACTACTCGCTAAAGGACATACTCTTCATCGTGCTCCTCAACATCTGCTACATGTGCATGGTGATTCTTCTTTCCCTTTTCATTTTTAAGAGGACATTGTGCGGCATAATGTCCCATCTCATTACATTTGTAGCATCTGATATTTGATGCATCCTTCCTGTAGCATGGTTTCTTAGGCTTCTTCGGGTCGCCTTCTTCCCTTTCCTTTCTCTTCTTCACATGGGCAGAAAGTGATTTATTTTCATCATCATTAGTCTTATGTGATTTGGATATCAATTTGGATTCCTCTTGGGTGCATTCTTCCCATAGCTTGTTGAACTTGGGAAATTTTCTTTTGCCGCAAATCCCTTGAACAAATGGATCCCAAGAGGAAGGAAATCCATTGAATGTAGTAGTCACAAATTCAACTTCTTCCACTAGATCTCCAATGGTTTCTATTTGGTCCTTTATCTGTGATATCCTTATGAAATAGTTGGATATTGTTTCTGAGTTGTTCATTGTCACATTTCTGATTTGATTCCTTAGAGTAAGCTTTCGACTGGTATTCTTACTTTCATAAATTCTAGTTAGGGCATTAAACATTTCCTTTGATGTCTTCAATTCTGACACATTAGTTATCAAATGATCCTTTATTGAGTCTGTCAAGATCCTCTTGGCCTTAATTTTATTCTTCTTGAACTTTTCTTTGGCGTCTACTTCTTCTGGTTTTGGAAGCATCTGCTTGATGTGATCCAATAGATAATTCTCTTCTAGAATGAGGAGAACTATGTGCTTCCAGGATCTTAAGTTGTCTGCTCCATCCAATCTATCTTCAACTCTCATGTTGGTTGACATTTTTTATGGTAGAAACCCTAGCACTGAAAAACCTCAATTTTTCAAACTTTATCAAATTGCATGTTTAGGGTTTCAAAGGGTACGCTAGGGCAGGGTGCATTTCTTTGTGAAATAACTATCCCCAACATACTTGGGATAGTGATCAACGAGCTTGACAAAGTATTGCATCTGCAAGGTGTCGTTGTAGCAATCTTCCTTCCAGTGATCAAATTGTTATGAAGGTAACCAACTCTGATTCCATGTTAGATTTTCCTTATTTACAAAGCATTAGTGTTAGTTGTTTTCTTTTACTTCATTACCATTAACATATATATATCATGTATTGAGAATTATCAACATAAACAAGAGACAAAAGGAACACAAGAGATTTATCCTGGGAAAACCCCAAATGGGGGGAAAACCCAACAACCTTTCTTAGATAGATTTTGTTCACAAAGCAAGTCCAATCAGATAAACCCTAGCACAAATTATAGTTCAACCAGAAATACCACCACAGTTGCATCAACATCACCATACCAAGGTAGCACACCTCTTTAAGGAGTAGCGAACAAGAGAGATATACCAAAAGATTGAATTGAGTTACTGCATCAGTTGTGTCACCTCCAAACTTGCGCCTTGCTCCTATGTAGCTGGGAGAGTGTGAGTGAGTGTACAAATGAGCCAAGACACCCTCTATTTATAATCTTCCTGGCCACTAGACTTGGCCGAATTCTTCTCTGGAAAGGTGCCATTTCATTATTCTAATTCTTCTGGGTCGACTTCTCTTCTAGGGTATTTCAACATCTGTCCAATGGATCTCTTGCTTCCAGAATATTCTCTGCATATAAGAAAGTTCATCTAGGAGGGAAAGATCCTCCCGCAGCTACCAAAATTAAAAATATTCACCAATACTGAGAGGGGGTTATTGAGCACTTTTTACCATTATTAACATAACATCAGTAAACATTAACAATTAACAAAACCATTCAACAATGCATCACATCATACACAGTGCACAAGATATTTTAACGTGAAAACCCAAATGGGATAAAACCACAAAACACTTTTATTATATCATATCAATAATTACATTCATAGGAAGCACCAAATTCTAATATTCTCTAGCACCAACTGGAAGAGGGAACCAACCCCCTGATTTACAAGCTCCAACCTGAAGGAACCTACAACTCCATATATTCTCTAGCTCCAATTGGAACGAGGCTCCAACCCCCTAGTTTACAGGCTCCAACCTGAAGGAAGCTACAACTCCCTATATTCTCCTGCTCCAACTAGAAGGAGGCTCCAAACTCCTTTCCTTTCCCCTTCATTCATCCCTTGAATATAAATATCATTGTTATTGTCACTGATATTGATACATCATCATCACCAAGATCTTCAAGAATGCCCCCAAATTATATGCCCAAAATCACTAAGAAATGCCTCAAGCATGTGCCAAAAAACTCCAAGATACAAACCTCAAAACATATAGAAAACCATACCTTTCATCCTATAATAACCTTGGTTCATAAGATCTTTGATCATCATACCTTCCTCAACTTTAGCATCATCAAACTGGGTGCACTTAGAAACTGGGTCCATATAGACTGTTGTTGTCACTGTCAATATTTCTATCACTGCTTCTTTCACTATCATTGATACATCAAACTGGGTCCACATAGAAACTGGTCCACATAAATATCCTAGGTCCACACGGGTCCACATATAAACCCCAACATCACTTCTTAAATTTATCTCGAATACATATCAGGGACTAGTTTCTAGATTAGTCACAAACCCTAACTTCCAACAAGGATAACTCCATACATGTAATGAATCAATATCTGAAACTTGTACCCAATATTATTTGATATCTTCTATGAAATTCCTCCAAGTTTCACTACTTTGTTCATCACTGAAAAGGAGATATAGAAAAAATGGAATACCTTCCTGAATTTTGACCTATTCTTGAGAGAGAACTTGTACAACATGCCACGTGCTCATTATTGATTTCTGATTCTAAAACTCACATCACAAATACTACAGACTGTAATATTTTGAATGCAATTTTTCTCACAGAAGTTGGATCCTCTATGAAGAAGTTATGAATTTTTTACCTAGAACATTTGTTTGTGACGAGTTACAGGACTAGTCAAAAACTCTATCTTCCATAGAGTGTATCTCCAAAACTGCAATGACCCAAAAGTTGAAATTTGTACTACAGGTACCTTGATATGTCTTCTCAACATTTTCCAAGTTTCACTATCTGAATAATTCTAGAAAAAAACATTATAGTGAAGATGGCAAGATGACCTTTAAAGAACATACCTTAGAACACATAATCACAAGACTTCATCTTCCCTTGGAATTTCGCCCTTCTTCAGATCATCTTCCATTTAAAATTTGATTCCATGCTTTTGCTAAGATATCAAAAGATTTAATGATCAATCATGATACTTCTTTTACTCAAATGAGAGGCTCTTGATGGGTATTTATACTTTTCTAAGTACCTCCTTTGCTTGTCTTTATGGCCGACCTATAACTTCTTGTTTGCAACAACTTTTCTACTTTACTTGACTTTAGGGCCAACTTGTAACTTATATGACCTTAAATCTGGGGCTTCTTGACCATACTTCAGGGCTTCAACTTTAAGAGAGTATAACTTCTCAACTGTGAGGAACCACATGGTGTGCCATCTATCATTGGAAACGACTTGATGAGGACTATCAGATAATGGAGGTTTTGCATGCATTTGTAATGTCCTTCATATTGTTTTCCTTCAATCAACTTTTGGGTTCATGACCACACCTTCAAGGCTTCTTAACCATATTTCCAGGGCTTGTTATAGACTTCTTCAAATCGTCTTCCCGTGAGGGCGATGCTTAAAGATACACCATAAAGGGACCACTTTGGATACTTGTTTGACTTCTTCTAAGGTTGACATCACTCATTACTTCTAGGGGATTCTGGGGCTTCTAGACTTCTTCAAATACACCCATCACTTCTAGAGGCTTTTTGTGGGGATTCTTCTAGGGTTGATATCAATGAAAACCAACTTTCCAACAATATCCCCCTTTGGCATTGATAAAAACATTCATGCTCCCCTTGCAATCATTACTCCCCTATATTCATGCTTCTGATATTTCTCTCTGACAGTATGACTCTTCCTAATGGTTTCTCTCCCCCTGTCTTCTGACAATTTCTCTCCTCCTTTCTTCTTCGCAAGATGTTGTGCAAATGAATGTGGGGCTTCTTATATATGCTTCCTTCCCTCTCTTCCAAGGCTTCTTGTCCATTGGTACTTCTTGTTATTGTAATCCGCTGACATATATGAAAAGAGTTCATATCAAGGTTCCTTCATGTCATCTCTTCTTCACTTCTTTGAAATCAATGACACAATCAACACCATTCAACAATATCTCCCTGAGCTCATGCATTCATCCACTGTCATGTATCTTCTACTAGACCTACCAAATGAATTCATATTTGTCTGTGTGTCACAAAATTTTCCATGACTATGCTACTCAACTGCGCACAATGCTAACCCATCTATCACTTTACTATTCTGAAGAGCTTCTTTGAATCTGCTGCAACTAATCACTACATATTCCTACTTCTCAAGCTGAATAAAATATGTTCACAAGTCTATAACAATTACACATTATTGAATCTCTAATGAATATATTCCTACTTGAATACATGCTTGGAATCCTCTTATACAATCATGAATCTCTACCTCAAGAGTGTACCAATGATATTCTTCGTAATTGCAAATTGACCCCTTCATACCTACATGGATATTTGTTTCGAAAACTTCTCCTTAATCAACCAATATGTCACGAGACATTATGCACCTCTACCATCAAACTACTCTAAATCTACCTTCCCAAAATATACAAATAAACACTTCGAACTGCCCGAAAGATAGTTCTCTAATCTTTAATAGCTACTGCTGCTTAGAATCCCCCTCTTCAACATTCACAATTACTGGGAGTCTCCAAGCCGGATGGCTTAGAACAATATATAAGATTTCTCTGTTACAGGATCATTCTTATGACTTTTGATATCTTCCTCTTTACATACATATTCATCATGATCTTTCACATCTACAAATCTTGTGAGTATGATCTTTGGGATTTCTTCATTCACCTGCTCTTCTTGTTTTTTTTTTCTTCTCCAAACCTTCTTGTACCCGATATGAATGGTTTCCTTCATAGAAGACTTCACCATGCTTCTATAGTCACGAGCTACATATCCATAGTTGTGGCACTTGTTTTTATAGCCCTAAATTCCCTACCTATGCATACATGGCATTGGCCTTTATACTTGTACAATTTTCCAAATTAATGTTGAGGATCTCTCTTTAAAAAACCCTTTTTTGGAGCATGTACACATTTTGTTGCACTACTGCCCATGTACATACACATGTTGCATACTAAAAAGCTCACGTTTACCTCCAAAAGTTGCAAAAAAATAAAAAGTTGCAAGGAATTCAGTAGAGTTTGCAGGCTATCGAGGGTTTCCCAACCAATTCACCCATTGTAGCCCATCCCCAAACTGAATAATTATCCTTTTGTCATATAAAAGGAGGTCTTGTGGTCCCATTCCACATTCAATCATTAGAACATAGAAATTCTGCCAAAATCCCTTCCCCCTTTTTTCTCAAGCTTTGCAGCCCCTTATGATATTTGGCCTCAGCATTCTCCCTCCATCCCTCTTCCTATACAATCCCTTCCCTATTTCCCAAGGAGATCAATTGATTGTGAGAGGTATTATGGGAATGATGCACTTGGAGCAGTAGTAAGAGGAGCCTAGACCAGGTTCGCAGAGCTTCAGCCGACAAGAAGGTTATAACTATTTGTAATCTTCACATCTGAATAAAACAGTTTTGTTTTTGTCCCAAATATTGTGTTTTTGTGCTTCATTGGTTAATGCATTTACATTTACATTTTAACCCTAACATTGATAAGTAGAGATAGAATATCTTGTAGTTTTGTTGTCTAAATTGTTTGCAGGTCAACCTTTGGAGGAAACCAATAGCCCAAGAAACTACAAAGGAGAAGGAGGCCAACACCAACCGAAAGGACCTAAGGTACATCCTCTTTTCCTTCTCTTGTCTTTTAAGTTCAGATTGTTTGGGGTAGTTTAGAAGTAGAACCGTCTTTTAAGGGAGATCGTTGCTTTGCCCATAATTTGACCCTGGTATAGTAATAGGGGGATTTCCCCCGCTAGCACTTGTAACATTCAATATTGTAGGGAGCCACAAAAACATATCTTTCTTGAAACTTTCTTCCGTACGCTTTGCAATCTACAACTTTATGTCCAAATTTATTACAAGTAAAACAATAACCAGGAAAGAAACTTTGATACCTTGGAGTACATGATCTTCTTTGTGATGTAGTCCTTCTGAATTCACGCCTTAGTTGATCATGATATTGTCTTCTTTTGTTTTCTTCACAATGATTGAAGCTTCTTTGATGCCTGGAGGTAGAAGGTATTCTTGTAGATACACCTCTTTTGCATTCATTCTTATTTGACTCTTGTTGACCATGATGCTCCGGATTTATGAGCGGAATGAAATGAAACCACATATTTATAATGTTAACATGGAGACACTGAAAAATAATAGAGATACAGTAAAACTTTAATTCTATTAAATAAGAAATATGTTGAAAACTATAAAATGCAAACTAAAAACAAGCTTGCTAGAATGGTGGCAGCGTATCTCTGAGAAAAGATGTGATGACTATGCTCATTCGCAAGAATATGAGTACAATGAGGCTCTGAAGGAATTTTTACAATAAATATGAATTCCAAAACCCTAGACATCCAAAAACCTAACCCTAGGAGATGAAGCACCAAAATTCATGTGGGCCCCATTGGGGTAAGTTAGAACATTAACTTCCCGGGATCATAACTTTTGCATACGATATTCGTTTAGGGTGCATGATAGCTCGTTGGAAAGGTATTGATGAGGAGATTCATTTAGGGGGGTAAATCAAAGCCTTTTATTTTCATTGAGGTGACTGATCGTGAAAAAACATTGTTTAGGCCCTCAAATTGGCCCTAGAAGTTAAAAACTGCTAAAAATAGTAAATTGCCAAAATTGCGAGAAAATTGTTTTTAGCCAGTTGGAAAAGGTGGGTGGCCACCGATATCCACCTGGATCACATGATACCTTCCTTTAAGAATGTATTCATAATTCTTATCCTTCTCTTCATTCTTCCTTTCTGACAACCTGAAATACATCTCTTCAACTTTATTTACTTGCGGTGTGGAGCTTCCTCTTTATTCAACGCTCTTGTTGTGATTGGAATTCGCATATTCTTTTATGAGACCTCACCAATGTATCCAAAACCCGTTTTATATAATGGTGACCTTTGATAGTTGAGAATGTCTTCAAGAAATTAAGAGCTATTCAATTTCTTATTAAGATTGTCAACTTCAACCCTCATTGAGACGACTTATTCTTCAAGCTTCTCACAATCTTCTTCTTTCTTCATCATATGGATCTTCATTACTTCTTTCGTTCTCTTTGCTTCTTCAAGTTTAAGGAGATGATTTCTTCTTCAAGTCTTATTTCTTGTTGACTAAGTTATGTTTCAAGCTTGTTTAAGTCCTCAGATCTTTCCTTAAGATGACTTTTCAAAATCTCTTCTCTCTTTTCTTCTTCCTTTACCTTGATTTTTAAGTGAGAAAATTATTCTTCTGCCTTTTCAAGTTATTTTCTTTGTCTTTCTAGGGCACACAACAATTTTTCTTCATATCTACCATACTACCAATTTCTTCTTTTGGATCTGTCTGACATGATGATCTTCTTTCTTCTCATTCCATTTCAGCATCTTCTTTATCTTGATCAACATGCTCTGGCTCTGTGGTTGCAAGAAGAGATTCCTTAGAGTAGAGATTATGTATCTTATTCCAAATCTCTTTGGTTGATGAGAATTGTCTCACTTTGACTTTTACTGGATTAGATAATCCATCCAGGATGGAATTCACTACTATTTTTTTGTTCCATTTTAATTCCTTTTTGGCTGCATTCTTCGGAGGTTTCTTTGAAGAGATGTATCCTGCAACAGCTCAGTCCCAAGCATCATACCCTTGTGTCTGTAAAAATAATTTCATTCTTGATATCCATATCTCAAACACCGATGTCTCATTATCTATGCACTCCATGAACACTAGAGTTCCATTATCCGTGCACTCCATGATCTACCTTCGAGTGGTTAGATTGTTTCTGAAGGACCTGCTCTGAAACCAATTATTGGAATATTCACCAATATTGAGGCGGGGTGAATCAATATTAAGCACTTTTTACCATTATTAACATAACATTAGTAAACATTAACAATTAACATAACCATTCAGCAATGCATCACATCATACACAGTGCACAGGAGATTTTTATGTGGAAAGCCAAATGGGAGAAAACCATAAAACACTTTTCTTATATCATGTCAAGAATTACATTTATAGGAATCACCAACTTCCATGATTCTCCAACACCAAATGGAAGGAGGCACCAACCCCCTAATTTACAAGCTCCAACCTGAAGGAAGCTACAACTCCCTACATTCTCCATCTCCAACTGGAAGGAGGATCCAACCCCCTAGTTTACAGGCTCCAACATGAAGGAAGCTACAACTCCCTAGATTCTCCAGCTCCAAGCCCCTTTCCTCACCCCTTCCTCCCTCCCTTGAATATAAATATCGCTATTATTGTCACTGATATTGATACATCATCATCACTAAGATATTCAAGAATTCCCCAAATCACATGCCCAAAATCACCAAGACATGCCTCAATCATGTGTCAAAAAACTCCAAGATACAAACCTCAAAACATATAGAAAACCATACATTTCATCCCATAACAACCTTGGTGCATAAGATCTCTACTCATCATACCACCTTCCTCAAAGTCAACATCATCAAACTAGGTCCACTTAGAAACCGAGTTCACATAGAAACTGGGTCCATATAGACTGTCATTGTCATTGTTTATGTCATTGCTTTTGTCACTATCATTGATAATCAAACTGGGTCCACATAAATATCCTAGGTCCATATGGGTCCACATATATGTTGGGTATGTTTTATATTATTTGCATGACTATCTATAATGTCTACTACATTGCGTCGG
>ML788685.1:71374-87754 GCA_009831015.1 Picea engelmannii | reverse complement strand
GGTTGCAGGGGGGTGATATCCCCTCTGCGCGGGGGTTAGGGGGCAGTGCCCCCGAGGACTTTTTTCCTTGGGAAATGTGTCACATATTTGCCTTGTTTTTTGTGTCTCCTCGTTTTTCATGTCCATTGTTGGGCAGTTTTTTGGCACATGGTTTTTGCCGATGGTTTTCTATTTCCGGTTAAGGAATTAGGGTTGTTGACTAATCCAGTTCATTGGTTTAGGGTTTTGGATGCCACTTTCTCCTATATGTATATTGTATTGTAAACAATGTATCACTATGAATGAATATAGAATATGTTGGTTTTCCCAGTTTGGGTTTCCAAGGGAAAAATCTTTGTGTAATGTGTGTATTTGCCATTGTATGTTTTTTGTTCTTTTATTGAAAATCTATTTGCAGTAAAATATTGTACATGGTTAAAATCTACATTTGGTATCAGATCTTTGTTAGCTTTAGGGGGATGTATTTGTGGTCAAGGGTTTGAATTGGGACTGTGATAAGCCTTGTTACAATGGGAGATATGTGGTATTGATTTTTCAGGTGAAAAGAAATGGCGGGCAGTTTGAAAATGAAGATCGACAAGTTTAATGGGAAAAGTTTTGAGTTGTGGAAGCTCAATATGGAAGATATGTTGGTGGACAAATATCAGTGGATTGCAGTGGATCTAGGTACTACACCTACAGGAACTTCAGTAGATGACTAGAAAAAGTTGGATCGGAAGGTGAAGAGCACAATCCAACTGTGTCTCTTAGATTTAGTATTACCAAATGTGTTAGAGGAATCTACATCCAAATATTTATAGGATAAGTTGGGGAAGTTGTATCAGTCTAAGTCCCTAGTAAACAAAATATTCCTAAGAAAAAAGTTGTATAACCTGAGGATGAGAGATGGAGACTTGGTGGCAAAGCATTTGAACGCCTTCAATACTATGGTAAGTCAGTTAGTATTTGTTGAGATTAAAATTTCAGATGAAGATGAGTGTATCAGTTTACTGTGCTCTTTACCAGACTCGTGGGATATTCTGGTTGTGGCCATAGGTAGTAATACAACTGATTTGAATTTTGATGAAGTGGTATCATCCTTGTTGTAGGAGGAGATGAGACGAAAGAACATGCAGATGAAGCACATATGCTTTATTTGCAAGAGGACGCTCCCAGGAAAGAAATAGATATAATTCCTCAAGTGGGAGATCTAAGTCTAAGGGAATATCTAAGTCTCCCGGAAATTTTATAAAGATATGTTGGAGATGTGGAAAAGATGGGCACTACAAGAAACAGTGTAGATCTAAAGTTGATAAAAAGAAAGGATCTGAAGAATCTCCTTCTATAGAAGAAAATATCTCCAAGGAAGAAGGAGGAGATATGTACTTGGATTCTTCAAGCACACATGCAGATCATGAGGCATGGTTAGTTGACTCAAGTGTATCCTTTCATATGACTCCCCAGAGGGAGTGGTTTTGTTAATATGAAAGGTATGGTGGAGGTAATATTTTCCTAGGTGATGACTTGAAAACCAAAATCATAGGTCGAGGAAAAGTCAAGTTGAGGCTCATAGATGGAAGGATTAGAACACTACCTAGTGTTCTGCACATCCCAGGATTGGCCAGAAATTTGATTTATGTAAGCAAAATGGACGATGCAGGGGTAAAAACAATATTTGAAAAGGAAACCTGCAGAATGGTTCGAGGAGCAATGGTGTTGTTGAAGGGAGTTTGGTTTGGAACTCTGTATAAGAAACAAGGAAGCACTATTAGTGATGGGTGTAATAGTTCCATTGTTCCTAACATTGGAGTTGAAGAAGAAAGAACTAATACAACCTCTGAAGAAAAGGTTATGTTGTGGCATCAAAGACTGGGGCATATCAAAGAGATGGGTCTTCGACTACTACATGGTAAAGGTATGGCTGAAGGTATGTCTAACTGCTCTCTGGATTTTGATTTCTGTGAACATTGTGTATATGGGAAGCAGAATCGGGTAAAATTACCCTCTGGTGCAACGAGGGAAGAATGAATTTTACAACTAGTTCACAGTGATGTGTTTGGACCTGTGTCGGTTCCATCATTGGAAAAATCTGTGTACTATGTCTCATTTATAGATGACTTCTCAAGTAATACTTGGATATATTTCCTCAAGAATAAACCTGAAGTCTTTGATGTTAGATTTTTAGCTTGGGAGGTACTTTGCATGTTTTGTCTTGTATGCGGATGTTGCCTCATATTTACACTACCAGTGACTGAACTTTGTAATGGGTTTTTATAAAGTTGTTTTAAGTGGTTCTTTTATTAAAGTGACTTTTTAATAAAGTGTACCTTCTAATTTTAAAGTGACTTTATTTTCATAAAGCACTTATGTAATAAAGTGAAATCACTTTAATATTTCAAGTGATTCATTTTGGAGGGAATGGAGCATGACCCTTGATCTTGAAAAAGGAAAGATCTAATATTGGCCTTTGGATTTAGGGTTGGAGAAGGTGAAAAGACACTTTGGGGGGAAAATGTCATTTTCAGATTATAAAAGAATGTATTGGGTAGTGAGCAAGACACACCGAGAAGATGAGAGGAGTTGAGTTAGAGAGATTTTCTAAGTAAGCTTGAGAGATAAAAGTGAGCAGCAAAGAGGGCACGTTTTCCAAGGAAGGAGGGCACAAATCTCGAGAAAAATTTTCTATGAGTTTTTGGGCCGAATTAATTTTCTACTATGGGAGGTCGTACTGTATGGATCCGTATAGTCTGTATGATTATGTACAGACCGTACAGCCGTACGGATTTGGCAGGGAAATCGAGGCATTTTTGGGCATGATTTTCGAGGTTTTATTCATTGTTTCTAAGTCATATGGAATAGTTCGTACAACTGACTGTAGGAACAAAAAATGAGGTACGAAAGAGGTCGTACAGCAACATGGATTTGGCACACTTTTCGAGGCAGATTTATGTGGGACAGTTTTGGTGTTGTGAGGTATTTTCCTTGGCTGGAAATGTGATATTGTGTTGTTGTTTTGTACTTTCCTGAAGCTGAATAATCTCTCTCTCTCTCTCTCTCTCTCTCTCTCTCTCTCTCTCACATTGGGTTTCCCCACATTGGGGTTTTCCCTGGAATTTGCCTAAATTTCTGAGTGTTATGGGTTGTTGTCCACTATGTTATTTCTGCTGCTATTTTTCTTAGCAATGTGTATTTCTTCTTATGGTAATTTATGAATGTGGGTTTATGCATTTATGAAGTTCATGCAAGACAGTTATCTCTAGGTTGCTAAGTGCTTGATAGAAATTTCATTTGTTGATTTTTGTCATTAAAAATCTACATGGTATCAGAGCTTTGTCTCTGACAGTGGGCAGTGTGACTTTTGGGAAAAAGGGTGTGATTGTTTTCCTTGAGTTGTGACAAGGAATATGGCTGCAAGCATTAGATATGAGGATTGGTTGGATGGAATTTCCAACTATTTGCAGTGGAAGGTCCGATTGTCAACCATTCTCAAGGAGAACAAAATTTATAACTATGTCAACTCTGTTGTAGCAACTCCCGCAGCAGATCCTGTTGCTTTGGACTTGCATGAGACCAAGGAAGCCAAAGCTCAGAGGATTATTCTGGATGGGGTGAAGGATCACCTTATCCCACACTTGGCTAAGAAAAAGACTTCCAAGGAGATGTGGGATGCACTTAAAAACTTGTTCGAGGCGAAGAACGAGAACTGAAAGATGGCCTTGAAGGCTAAGTTGCATGATACCAAGATGGGTAAGGAGGAGAGTGTCTCTTCTAATCTTACCCGGGTGGCTCATGTAAAAGATGAGCTAACAGCTGTTGGAGAGATCATTATGGATTCTGAGTTGGTGAGGATAGCCTTAAATGGCTTCACCAAAGAATGCGAAGTCTTCGTGAAGTGTGTGGTGGGAAGTGAGAATCTACTAGATTGGAGTAGACTGTGGGATGATTTCACTTAGCAAGAGATCCGTGAAAGATCTTAGAGCAGTGAACAGAAGACAGATGGAGTTGATGAGAATGTTGCTCTTATTGCAAAGAGCAAGAATAAAGGAAGTTTCGGAAGGGACTTGAGTAAAGTCAGATGTTATTGTTGTAACCAGTTGGGGCACCTTGCCTCTCGTTGTCCTTAGAGGAAGAAGAAGACGAAGTCAAAGGGGCCTGAGACAGCTGCTATAGTAGCCATGGAGGACTTTGCTTCGAAGTACAAAAAGGAATTTTCTTTGGTGACCCTTGTTTCCAGTGTCGGCAGTAGAGGATTTGGATGTGATATCAGAAGGATTGTGGATAGTGGAGCCTCTAGCCACATGACAGGAATATTGTGAGTATTCCTAGATTTCACAGAGATTGGTCATGACCGACAAGTGGTAAATGAAGGTGGTATGGTGAAAGTTGTACGTGGAATTAGGAATCTCAGATTCCAACTCGATTCTGGGGGACTCTTGGAGCTTGATGGAGTTCTCTTTGTTCTAGGGTTGAGGGTTAACTTGCTCTCAGTCTCAGCCTTGGAGGATTTAGGATATTGCATATTGTTCAAGAGGGAACATGTCTTTATCTACAGGAAGGGAGTGGACCCGGTAGAGCTGCAGTTGATCGGTAACTGAGTGGACAAGTTGTATATGTTGAGAGGACAACCTTCGATGTATGATTCAACGTCAAATGAGGAGTGTGAGGAGGCTTCTGAGACTGCGGTGGCGCCAAGGATCCAGTCTTGCATTTTGAGAGAAGAGACCGAGTCTCTTCTGAGCATTGGCAGGAGACTTAGTAGTTTGACCGAACCAATTCTCAAGATGAAGTGAGCTTAGGGTTCCAAGACGTTTCTAGGAGAATATCTTCTAGTTTGAGTTATGTGCAGGTGTTGAGGATGGCTCTAGGTTCAGAGGGAGCTCCAACAGAGCACAGTGTGATGGGACCAGATGATGGAGATGGCAGCGAGTACATCCCTCGCTAAGAGGGAGTGTTAGCTTTTTATCTCAGGAGGTACTCTGCATGTTTTGTCTTGTATGTGGATGTTGCCTCATATTTACACTACCAGTGACTTAACTTTGTAATGGATTTTTATAAAGTTGTTTTAAGCGGTTCTTTTATTAAAGTGAATTTTTAATAAAGTGTACCTTCTAATTTTAAAGTGACTTTGTTTTCATAAATCACTTATGTAATAAAGTGAAATCACTTTAATATTTCAAGTGATTCATTTTGGAGGGAATGGATCATGACCCTTGATCTTGAAAAAGGCAAGATCTGATCTTGACCTTTAGATTTAGGGTTGGGGAAGGTGAAAAGACACTTTGGGGGGGAAATGTCAGTTTCAGATTATAAAAGAATGTATTGGGTAGTGAGCAAGACACACCGAGAAGATGAGACGAGTTGAGTTAGAGAGATTTTCTAAGTAATCTTGAGAGAGGAAAGTGAGCAGCAAAGAGGGCATGTTTTCCAAGGAAGGAGGGCACAAATCCCGAGAAAAATTTTCTGTGAGTTTTTAAGCCGAATTATTTTTTTGCTGTGGGAGGTCATACTTTACAAATCTGTACAATCCATATGATTCCGTACATTCCATACAGATCATACAGCCATACGGATTTGGCACGGAAATTGAAGCATTTTTTGGTGTAGTTTTCGAGGTTCTATTCACTCTTTATGGGTCGTACAGAACAGTTAGTACAAATGATTGTGGGCAAAAAAAATGAGGTACAGAAGAGGCCATACAACAGTATGGATTTGGCACACTTTTCGAGGTAGATTTATGTGGGACAGTTTTGGTGTTGTGAGGTATTTTCCTTGGCTAGAAATGCGATATTGTGTTGTTGTTTTGTACTTTCCTAAAGCTGAATAATATCTCTCTCTCTCTCTCTCTCTCTCTCTCTCTCTCTCTCTCTCTCTCTCATTGGGTTTCCCCACATTGGAGTTTTCCCTAGCATTTGCCTAAATTTCTGAGTGTTATGGGTTGTTGTCCACTGTGTTATTTTCGTTGTTGTTTTGCTTAACAATGTGTATTTCTGCTTATGGTAATTTTTGAATGTGGGCTTATGCATTTATGAATTTCATGCAAGACAATTATCTCTAGGTTGCTAAGTGCTTGACAGAAATTTCATTTGCTGATTTTTGTCATTAAAAATCTACATTTGACAGGTTTAAAGAGTTTAAGGCTATTGTTGAGAATCTGTTGACGGGCGAAATTGACCATCCGTCAACTGAGAGAGTGGAACCGGTCCGGGGTTGTCTAATAACCCAAGCCATTTGGAATGAACCACCCTGACGAGTTTAACGGATCCGTTGGCCGTTCTAAGGTCCTAAGAAAACCAAAGAAAAGAAACTAATCTAAACTAACTAATCTAACTAACTATATAAAACAAACTAAACTAACTAATAAATAAAAAGAAAACTAATACACTAATCTAATTAAAACAAACTACTAATTAAACTAAAACTAAATATAAACTACTCTAACTATTCTATATACAAACTACTAATTACTATTACACTAATTCTAATAATTAATTGTTTAATTACTAATTGAATTATAACTTATTCACAAATATACACTATCTACAAATTGCAGATTTGAATAAAACCTGTAAAACTCATTTGCTTTCTGCCCTAAGACAGAGAAAGATATTTTTATTTTTATATTTTATGAACAAGGACTAAAACTTACTGAAATTAAATGATCTAATATACTAACTACATATATATCTATCTAAAATACTAACAGATATACTAAACAAATAAACACAAACAGACCTGGAAACGCTCCAAATTTGTCCTGTGTATGATGACTTCGAAGCTGGTCGGAGGAAGGAAACTCGCACCGATTGATCCAGAAGCTTTTCGTAAACGATAGGTTGTGCTGCTCTTTGAGTTGTTTACAGGACAAATAAGAAATAAAAATTCATAACAATTATATGATTTATAAATCTCTGCAATAAGGGAAACCTGTTATGCAAAAACTTATATTTAATAATTCAACTTATGAAGAATAGAAATCTATCGTTCACAACCTGAATCAAACAATTGCTATGTTTTTATGCACTGGAAGAAATCAGATATGGATTATAGTGATAAAATTATATCATTTGCAAAAGATTAAGATATCTAAAGTAGTCATTAACCAAATACAAATTGATATACATAACATGAAACAAAATATTGATATCATGAGAAGCTAAAGCTGTAACAAAACACCAAATTCTGCCTCAGTCTGTATTAAAATTCCATATCCTTGTTCTCCCACAAATGAGGATGATCTTATTAAAAAAATGAGAAGTATTTAAAGGTTTTCCACAGGGTAAAACCTCCCTGTGGAAGTTAAAACTGTTTACAAAAATCTGGGAAGATATCCCAATTTTAACTAAACTAAAATAAAAGTAAAAATATCCAAATATCCTCTAAATTGTCCATCAAATCCTATGCAATTCGAATTCACCTGAAAAGGACAAAAATGAACAAATTAGGAGGATCTTTTATTAATAAAATGATAGAAATTTTAATTATGTAGACTAGCTACAGAATCAGAATTGAGATTAATTCAAATCTTTTTAAAGAATTAAATTTGATCATCATCCAAGAACTATCCAAAAACGAGTCATTTAGTTTGAAAGAATTATACCAACAAGATCCACATCATTCAACCGAATACAGAGATAGGAATACTCTATTTCTTGTTACCAAGAATCAGGTGAACAGAATCATAATCAAAATATTTTCTTGAGTGTATTTAGAAACAGTTATTACTCGAATCTCCTCATACGATTTTAACAGAATGAGATAAGTCAATTTGAATTATCAAACTCGTTTGAGAACAGAACTGTAATCAATTATATTTTGATATGAATGCAATTCATAGAATCGATCCAACTAACTGAAGATACAGCTATCCAATCAAACGAATCAAACAGTTGGGTTTATCATAGTCTTTGTAAATCATAATCATTTCATGATTTGGGCATAGTTGCACGGGTTTAATGAGACCAATGTTTTTATAAAAACAGAGTAGCCATTTCCAAATTTAAATCGAACAGAGTGGTATTCATGATCTTAAAAATCGTATGACAGAGCACATCGTATCAACTACACTCCCGAAATTATTTGTCAAACACAGCATACGAATCATACGAGATCGAATCCAAGGACAATCGTATTCTAAATTGAGTATGGAACTTCCCGTGAGGAGTGAATACAAAACGAATTGTATTGAAAACACACCATTAATTTCATTACTTCACTCAGACAGACTTAGCAAATTAAATCCAAACGAATAAACATTCAAATCGAATAAAAATCTATAAACAAATCATATATCAAATCGAAATTTCGTTTATTTTTAGCAAAGAAAAACAATATACATGATGAACACGAATGACAAAGGCATTTGAATGAGAAACAGATCTATTTGAAAATAGAATCCATACCTGTATAGCGACGAGACAGCTTGACAGGTGAGAGGGAGTTCTGAAGAACAGATTTGAAGGAATGCATACAGACTCAAAACGCATGTTCCATCCACTGAAAAATTGACCTGTAAAACGAGAGCTAGATCTCTGTAGTAGCTCACTTTCTGAAGAAACCGCCCACAATGAAGGTAAAAGGGCTAAAAACGGTTCTGGGTTTTCAACGGTTTGAGCTAATTCAAATCCATTTGCCCAGAATCGCTCACGCAAAAACGTGACTCTGGGGGAAATTACGGGGCAGTCTTCTCTGGCAAAATGAAACCAAAACCGACTTTGAACACCATGGGGGTTCAATTCGCCCTTCGGGAGCCAGGAGATAACACACAGTGAGTCGGGCTAAGGGACAAGGGTTTGAATTCATCAACACACAATAATAGAGCTATCCGAACCAACAGCAATGAATCGAGCCAAAAGGGGTAAGCATAAATGCGCGCATGCGAAGGTGGTGGAGTCTGCCATGCACAATATTCATTATCCAAGTACAACCACCAATTTCATAGTTGTTTACTCCATAATAATAGTTCAACCATTAAGCCATGTGTACAACTAATGGAATTAAAGGTGTATATCAGTACGCGCCAACACTATGCCATACAAATCAACACCAAAATCAAATATGTGCCAATGTGTATAATCAAAAGTTTAATCAAAGTGCCAAATGGAAATCATATAGTTGACAAGCCAATAATTCATGAAAAGACTAACATAAGGATTATATCATATATATATAATAAATTTAATCATAACCCTTATGCAGAATCAAAGATCGGGCAAGTCATAAAAAGTGTAAATCCAAATGCCCAATGCCTTACAAACTCAATAAAATCAAGTTATGCAATCAACATAAAAATGTCCAATGAGCGTAGTTCGAAAATCCTTCTAGCCACATAACGATAAAAAAAAGGTAAGTGCAGTAGGAACATCGATAAAAAGATCATGACAGTTCAGATAGTGATCGAAATGTGACCTCGAAAGGAGAAGTTTTCATGCTTACAGTCGTGAAAACTTAACGAAGACAAATGTGCAAAAGTCTCAAGAAATGAAAGTTTCGTCTATTTGAAAAATGCGACGAAAAACTTGATGTTCACAAGACATAGGTGTAGGCAGCTTATAGGATAATAAAAAAGTGAATTGGCTACCAACAGAATCAAAGAGAGAAAAGAATTAAGGTGTTGAGGACATATAATGGCGGAAAGTTTTGTGGGAATGAATTTAAATAATTATGTAAGAAGTGCGGTATAGAAAAGCAGAAGACTACTTCATATACACCTCGGTAGAATGGAGTTGCAGAAAGGATGAACATGACATTGATGGAAAAATAAAAGTGAATGCTCAGTGGTGTCGGGTTAGGGCAAGAATTCTGGGCAGAGGCAGTGGGTATTGCATGTTCCCTGGTCAACATATCACCCACATCAGCGCTGGATGACAAGCCTCCACAAGAGGTATGGATTCATAAGAAACCTTCTCTCACACATCTCAAGGTATTTTGTTGTGAGGCCTATGTTCATCTTCCAAAGGAAAGCAAGAGTAAGCTAGATAAGAAGGTTGAAAAGTGTATCTTTATTGGGTATAAAGATGGTCTCAAAGGTTATAAGCTTGGAACCCATGAAATAAGAAGGTTGTGTATAGCCAAGATGTGGTATTTAAATAAATGAAGGATGTTGCTAAACCGGAAGTCCTACCAAGTAAGGAAAAACCAAAGAAACTAGAGTTTGATTTCAAGGATGATGAATCAGAGTCTACAAAAGAACAAGAATCAAAAGAAGAAGATCCTCATACTCCAGTATTGAATTAGAGTTTTGAACCATTTTATCTTATAATGAGATTGCTGACCAGTTAGGGTTTTGAGGTCAGTTTTGAGCTGAGAAAAATTGACCAAAATGCATCAGTCAATCATTGCCCACGAGCCCCAAATTTATTATCTGAGCTAATCGTGCAATGATATGGGCATTTACCTCCCCAACTTATGAAGTGAATCCATCAATCAACGGAGAGGAATGAGTTGAAGAAGAACTTCAATCCCAGGTGTGAAACGATATTCATTTCCTCTGGTTTGTCGGATCAATTATTTACAACTTCTCCGAGTAGCATCAGATATTTTCCTCTCATTGACTTCGATGAGTTTTGGAGCACTTATTTTCATTGCCTCCAACGAGTTTCAAAGCAATTTACTTTAACTTTGTCGACGTGAAACAATGAGTTCCAGAGCACTTTAAATTAACTCCACCGATGACTTTGGAGTAGTTCATATTAACTTCCTCAATGACTTCGGAGCAGTTCAGATTAACTTTATAGATGACTTAGATTAAGTTTACTTTAAATCCGTCGATGACTTCGGAGTAGTTCATATTAAGTTTACTTTAACTTTGTCGATGTGAAACAGTGAGATCCGGAGCACTTGCTCAACTTTGCCGATGTGAAAGGGTGAGTTTCAGAGCACTTTAAATTAACTTCGTCGATGACTTATGAGCAGTTCAGATTAACTTTGTCAATGACTTCGGAGTAGTTGTTTTCATGTTTGCCCATCAAGTGCATTTATTTTGATATCTGGGCACACATGTTTTCCACTTGGAAAGATTTCAAAACCCTAATCATGTATTTTCTCTTCGTGCCTCAAATTACCCAAGGTTTAATTTAAAATTCTCCCCTTTCATATGGTTTGTTTTCATTTTTTATGCATCAAATTCTTTTGCAAATATTAAGTTTAAATAATTTAAATTTTAAATAAAATCAAAATTATTTAAATTTAATATATACTAAACTTTGAAATAACTTATTATAAAACCAATTTGTTAGCACTAGAAGTCTCACCTAGAGTGTTGTAGGTGTGAGCCTAATACCCATAAAAACCTTTGTAGGTTTGTTAAAGATTAAAATGTTTTCAATATGTAGCAAATGGGTGAGATACTCAGTTAATAATATCAACACAGAACCTCCATGAAATACACACCAGCAAGCAAGGCTTTGGATAACTTCATATCAATGTTTAGAGATATCAAATGAGAAGATGGAAGAATTAGCAGGAAATATGAAATACATGCATCAGGTTACATCAGGTAGTTCTGAAACACATATAGCATAAATCTCATTGAATAAGAACCTCCTAATTAACAAGAGAGCACTTTGATAGTACTTGCATCAATTACAAACAATAAATTATTTATTGTAGTAAGGAACAAGCATAAGGATGAATCCTTCATCAACAACTAGCATCAAAGTGAGATAGAAACACAGATGTGACAGTAGGAAAGGAAAATGATCAGTCGCTATTAAAGATTCTTGAATCTGATACATACAGTATGGAAACTCTGTTACAATTGAAAAAATAAAGATAAGAGTCTCACTGTCTAACCATTCGAACCTCCTCATAGAGTTACAATGCATATTAAATAACAAAACATCCAAAAATATCTCTAGAATCCGCCACCTAGTTTCTACATAGGATCATGTGCCCAAGAGAGGCGTGGCACCAAGTACACAACATAAATCTAACAAGAATGCAATATTTTAGGAAAATGTTGGCATCATTGAACGCAATTGTTGACAACTTGTTGCATGTGACCTAACTGAAGGTAGATCTTAGAGGTAGGTGGCCCTTGTTGTGAAATTGATCTTTGAGGAGATTATCCAAACTCAATCTGACATATGGTAGTCTTCATTAGCTCAAAAATTCTTGTGACAACCAGTTCGCAGCACCTGTGCTACAAACTGTCCCAAAACACCAATTCGCAGCGCCTTTGATAGCACGTGCTACAAACTTTTCTGTAGGTGTGTTTTCACATTCAAAATTGATTTCAAGTGTTAAAACTTTCACAAAATGATGGGAAACCCTTTTAGAACCTGTTACAATCTTCTGAAACATGAAGTAACCTTGGCAGAAGTAAGATGAATATAGTAACAGCGGTTTAAGACAAAAAAAATCATGCTCAGGGTTATAAATCTGTATATAAAATAAACCATGGCAAAAAGTTGATGTTGATGTAGAAATGATATCATGTCTTCATATTTTCTTGGTGCTTATTCTAGTATCCACACAAGCTAACATTTCCAAATTTATCTTTTCTACCTACTCCTTGAATGGTTGCAATTCTACTTTCAACCTCCTAATTTCAGCTTGGCAAGCTCTTTTCTGCCTATACACATTCTTCACCTTCCTATGCAGAGGTAAGGATATTTTATCCAAATATCTTTCTTTATCAATGGTTTGTTCATAAAAATCTAAAGTATCCTTCAGCTTGATTTGGGCCTCTAGATTTTCCTCCTTCAATTTTTCATTTCCAGCTCTTGTATTTTTAATTTGCCTCCTAAGTCTTTTGAAAGTAGGATTACATTCCTGAGAAGGGGAGTTGATCTCAATAATCTCAATTGGCCACTTGGAAGGCTGAGTTTTATCCTTTTGTTGAGCTGAGCCTTTTGATATACCCTCTTCTATAGGAATATGTTGCTTTGTTGCTGATCTGGTGAAAGGTCTTCTAGGCTTGACCACTTCTATGTTAACATGTGGATAAAATACAAGCTTCTTACCCTTCAGGCTCCTTACTTTACTTGATGATGTCTCCATAGGTTTAAGTTCTTCCACAGGAGAAACTTCTCTATCAAGAGTTTGTGAGGGACCAGCTTCAACTATTTTATCAGTAGAGTGGATGGATTTATCCCTTCTAGTCATATTCCTCTTTTCACTTGACTATGAGTGCACAGTCTTCTCAGCAGGAGTAGGTGTTTGTCTTTTTTATTGTGGTGTGTGAGCAACATCTGGCTGAAAGCCTAATGCAACTAGGAAAACCTCCCAATCAGTGTTGGTTTTTTTCAACTCTTCTAATACTAGCATTTTGATTAAACTAGAGTGAAATACACTAGTATCCACTTGCTTGTATTTAGCTTGGACTCTATCAGACATTTTCCCAATACCCATGAATAGATAAAAGGGTAGGTTCATGGAATCTTTCCCAGTAAAATGTAGTAGAAATCTAATATGGTATTGATAAGCCATATTGAACCTCCCTTCACAAGTGAAATACCTCTAGATAACTCTGAGCATTTTGTCAAAATACTCCAGCATATGATTTATTGGCACTCCCTTGGATAGGTTGTCTCCTTGATATTCAAGTTTCAGGAATTCCTTGGAAAATGTAGAATTCAAAGACATGGCTTTAAACCATTTTTCACCATAAGCATGTATCTCTGTGGCTTTAGAAATAGATTTCTCTAAGACTTCAAACTCCAATGCACCCACCTTAGTCCTTTTTCGATTGAAATTGAGTGAAAACTGTTTAGAAACCTCGGGATGTCCTCTTTGAATTTTCTCACAAAAAACCAGGCATACCACTCTTTGAAATGCTTCCTTGAAAAATGGTTCAGAATTTATAAGTTGCAGGTCATGGGGCTCAACCTTGAGAATTTCTCCTCCTTTGTGAACCTTCTTACCTTGTTGATTGTCCATGATAGTTGTTTGAAAACCCTTTACCCTCTTATAACAATTGTTATCAGATGTATGATGAAAACAATAATATTTAGGGTTTTGATTTGAAATTTAAACAATTTCAGATTTACTAAATGAAATATTCATGTACAACAACAATGTTAGAATGAAAGGACTGAAAGTAGGAGATGAGAGGAAAGAAAAAAATGCTAAACTGGATGAGGCTGCAATCAAGAAAAATTCATGGAAATTTTGTGTAAAACAGAGGATTCACAACATGATCCTTCAATTTGCAATGCATATTTAGGTTTGCAGTGCACAGTCGAGTTTGCAACGTGCAATTTTAGACTAGGTTTTAATGGGAGAGGTTTGCAAAATTCCCAAGTCTGAAAAGGAAAATGACTTTGAAAAAGATAAAACCTCAAACCTGAGTGAAAGCACAGTTAGTGAGGGTTTTGTAAAGTGAGAAAAAAGAGGGTTCATAATGCCTTCAATGCACACAGTTTGTAGCACTAACAAGAAAATGCAGTGGATAAGGTCATGGCTATAAGAACTAGTTGCAAATTGATCTTAGTTGGCATAAAGGAAAAAAAAACTTGGATCTACATGGTTTGAGATACAAATATTGTAGCTTTTTTATTTGAATTTAAAAAGTTCGCAGTGCACATGCTAAGCAACAGTTTGCAGTGCGTAGAAAATCACAACAACTAGAATCCATTCTAAAGCTGCAGAACCTGTAATGGAAGTCGTAACTTCACCTGATGAGGAGACTCCTAAAGACCACGACATAACAGAAGTTCAAGAACCTCCTCAAATGACCTTCTCCCATAAAAGAAATCCTGCTTGGGAAAGAGATCTTATTCAAGATGGAGAGAAGTATGGTGTTCCAAAAGGAACCACAAGACAGATGAAAAGACCAAAGCCATTCTCCAGTTACATGGCTTTGATGTGCAATCTACTTGATGAAGAACCTACATGCTTTGAAGAGGCCATTCAAAAGAAGGAATGGGCAGATGCCATGACAGAGGAATACCAATCCATAATAAAGAATGATGTATGGGAAATAGTTCCCAGACCAAAAATTAAGGATGTGGTATCATCAAAATGGCTCTTCAAAATAAAACATACTGCTGATGGAAGTATTGAGAAATATAAAGCAAGATTTGTCGCTCGTGGCTTTTCCCAGAATGAAGGCATTGACTATGAAGAGACATTTGCTCCTGTGGCTAGATACACTTTGATTAGAACCATTATAGCTCTTGCTGCCAAGATGAAATGGAAGCTGCACTAGATGGACGTGAAGACAGCTTTCCTGAATGGTGTTATCGAAAAGGAAGTGTATATAGAGCAACCCCAAGGATTTTAGGTTGAAGACAGGAAGTCTCATGTCTGCCAATTGAAGAAAGCCTTATACGGATTGAAGCAAGCTCCCAGAGCTTGGTATGGCCGTATAGACAGTTTCTTGACGAGCTTAGGCTTTACCAAGAGTAAAGTAGACTCTAATCTCTACTTCAAAATTATGGATAATGAACCAGTAATCTTACTATTGTATGTGGATGGCTTATTCTTAACTGGAGAAGAAAAGCTCATCGCTGAATGTAAACAGAGACTTGCCGCAGAATTTGAAATGAAAGACCTTGGCCTAATGCATTACTTCTTAGGTCTTGAGGTATGACAGAGTCCAGAAAGGATCTTTCTCAATCAAGGGAAGTACACGGTCGAAATCTTAAAGAGATTCGACATGCTAGAATGCAAGTCCATGAATACACCCATGGAAGTGAAGCTGAAGTTGTTGGTCGATACTTCGTCAGACTTGATAGATGCCACACTGTATAGATAGATTATTGGATCGTTGATGTACCTGATGAATACCAGACCAGACATCTGTTTTGCAGTGAACACCTTGAGTCAGTTTCTGGTAGAGCCCAAACGTGTTCACCTAGTGGTTGCAAAACATGTGATGAGGTACCTTAAAGGTACAATGGATTATGGTCTCAGATATGATGGAGATCATGAATTCACATTGAGTGGATATACTAATGCAGATTGGGCAGGAAGCGTTGCTGACAGAAAAATCACTTCCGGATGTTGTTTCAGTTTGGGATCAAGCATGATCTCATGGCAGAGTAGGAAGCAATCCAGTATTGCTCTCAGCACAGCGGAAGCAAAGTACATTGCCACATGCTCTACTAGTTGCGAAGCTATATGGCTTCTAAAGTTGCTGACTGGCCTATTTGACTTGAAGATGAGAGCAACCGTGATTCTATGTGACAACCAGAGCTGCATAAAGATGACAAAGAATCTTGTATTCCACGACAGGTCAAAGCACATAGAAATCCACTATCATTTCATCCGCAACATGGTACATAGAGGAGTCTTGAAGCTCTAGTACATTGGCACGGATGAACAGGTTGCTAACGTGATGACCAAACCTCTATCTTGTGTAAAGTTTAAACACTTTCGAGATAAGCTTGGTATAGTCCGAAAGGACCCTCCCTGAAAGGGGGAGTATATATATATATATATATATATATATATATATAT
>ML788685.1:51863-66927 GCA_009831015.1 Picea engelmannii | reverse complement strand
TCAATTTTATATAGGGAGGATGGTAGTAATAACCAGTCAAAATAATGGTCGATGACCCTAAGAGACTCAATGGGATTTAATCCCAAGACCTTCCTAAACTTTCACCAAGAATGTATGTGGTAATGATTGGTAATGATGACAATGAGTAGGGTGGTTTTCTTCTTATCTAATACTAGAGATATAATCCATTTGTTGTTGGAATATTATGGATAAAGTGTTGTATAAACTGAATGTCAAGAACATTGTCAACCTCAACATGGGTAAAGTAAATATAGAGAGGTTGTAGGACTTGAGGGCCACCGATGCTCAAATTCAAGAGGAGAACCAATACTTGAAGGAGCAGGTCCAAATGTTTAGCTAGAGGATGGAAAAGATGGAGAAGAACCTTGATACCTTTTCCAATCTTCTATTGATAGGTTCCAACAATGTTTGGATTTGACACTCCAATAATCGTGCAAGAACATACTTTAATTATCAACGTGGGAATGTAAGGCTCTTTGGAAACAATGTGAACTATATATTCATTCTAGGCTTTTTAAGTGCTTAGGCCATGTTATTGTTAACTATTGTTCTTTGGTTGGGGGGGGATTTCTTTTGTTTTTTCTTCCTATATTAACAAAATTTTTGAAACAAACCTTTAACTACACTAACTAGAAATTATGCAACACTAGATTAACTATACTACATAAATTTCATACAACAACCAAAAATATTATGCTATAGGAATATTTATACAACAAGCTAGAAATAATTATGTTTTAAACTTGGGTAAATTTAGTTCAACCTATCACATTGCTATGATTTCAGGTATTCAAAACTACTTCATAAATTTCTATCTTATCCATAATAGAAAATGATTATTTCAAAATGGAAAGGAATTCTAAGTTACCCAATGTATGAAAATAAATAACTTAACAGAAACAAAAGAAATTATAGGAATTAAACTGTAGAAATTTAAGAAAGTAACATAAATAAAAGAGTAACCTTTTTGAAAAATGAAAATGGAAAATACTAATACTGAGTAATGATTCATAGAAGAAAATACGATCACCAAGGATGTAGAGCAACCCTTTCTCTACAAATTGTTCAGTGATCCGTGAGCTAACTAAATCAACCACAAATAATAGTAACCACCACAATTCAACAAAAAATATTTTTTATTCCAAAAAGATAGATTATTAGTTGAATCCCTCGGGTTCTTCTTCTTGTTCTTTTATATGAAAATCTACATCAATTTTTGAGCAGTTGCTCTTTTTTAGGAAACAACTAACTAAAAAATGTTTGAGTCGTTTTCCTCAAATTGAGGAGAAATAAAAGGTAATCACTACCTCAAAGATGAGTCACAACCTAAATAATATATTTTACTGAATATTTGCAGAGATATTTGGAGCATGATCAAGCTTATTATCAAAACGTGGTAAATACTTTCGTCCCATGAATCGCTAGTATGAATGACTATTAAAGAAACCAAAAATAGTTTCCCTCAAACAAAAGAATAAAGAAAATAAAGACAGGTTTGGATGCACGAATAAATGTGTTGCAAGGTGCATTGGTTGCTTGTGAAAAGATCAATAGAAGAAGAAGAGAGGTTACTTTAAAAGCAGTTATTGTTGTCAAGAAACTGCAGGGCCCATTTTTTTTCAAGAATTCAACCATGATCACCAAAGAAGAGCTTGATAGTGAGTTAGCCACAATGAAAACCTCATTGGCTAATGACTTCGATAGTCTCGGGGAATTTGCTGATGATGAACTGAAACAATGACTTATTACATTTGTCAATAACAACGACGACCACTTCATGGTCATTGATCAAGTCCACCTTGAATGCAAAGAAGTGAAGGAGGATATTTTCTCTCTTCGAGTTAAGCAAGAAATAACCATCAGACCAATCAAAGGCTATATTGATGACTGACTCAGGAAGGCCTTCGAACAGATTGTCAACCTAGAATAAGCACTAGAGACACTTCAACAACAGTTCGAAGAAACAAGTCATATAAAGCCAGATGCATACCTATAACATGAAAACTAGAACAACATAACACTTCCTTCTTGGTAAGTAGTCAAGCAAGCATTGCATCTGCTTTTCCTCTTCTTTTCTTTCATCACTTGGTAATGCCCCAAAATTGCTTGTTCTATGTTTTCTCAAAACCGAACACCATTTCTAACTACCTTTCTTTCTTTGTTCCAGGTCTTTCTTCTATTTTGTGGTCCGTAGGAGCCCCAATCCTAGTCTGTTTGGAAAAACGATTTCACTTTTTACAAACCTTATTTAAAAGAAAATTGTGTATTTTTTGAGCTTGCCCAAGAACTGTTTTGGCATTTACAAAGATTATTGAAAAGACAATTGTCTATTCTTTTACCTTTCCAGGTGTTAGGTGATTTATATGTACTAGAAAAGACACTAAACTACCCTCAATTAAATTGTCAACCCAAGGTAAGTAAACATAGAGTTGTAGAAAACTATATGCCAAAGGTAGAAGGTTGGTAGGAGTGTAGACTAACTAAGGAAAGTAGTTATCTAGGGCTAATCTACTCAATCAAACCTATCTAATGAACAAACCCTACTAAGCAAATTGAAACTAGGTAACCTAAGTACTTTTGGGCCAAGGACTGATGGATAGTTCCTAAGAAAGTGAATGAAAACTCTATGTAAAGCAAACTAGTTCATGACAGTAAGCATACTAAGAAAATGATGAAAGAAAACTACCTTTAACTTGCCAACCTACATTCAATGAACAACTACCCTATGAAAGCAAATAAATAAGCAAGTAAGCAAAAGCACTTATCTAACCTATTAAAGAAAATAGTCAAGCAAGAAAAAACACCTAACTGACCTATTAAAGAAAATAGACAAGCAAGCAAAAGCATAAAGCAAAAGACAAGTAAGCAAAGACTTCTCATTGAACAACTACCTAGCCTAAGAGGCAAGTGAGCTAAATGCCTAATGCAAAACTATTTCTCTTGCGTGAAAGAAAGTTTAAATGCTCAATGCAATGCATGAAAGGAAACCTAATCTATTGAAAGCAAGAAAGATTAACAACTAAACTTATGAAAACAAGAAACTATATTTTCTAACTTATGAAAGCAAGAAACTAACTTTAACCTATGAAACACTCAAATGTAATGCTAGTGGTTGTGTGAATGCCTTTGGTGGTGACGGATGATATCTCGATGACACTTGACAACAAAGGACAGTTCTAATGGTATAAGCTCAATACGAATTTCAATGGAAAAATGAAAGGTGTGAAGTAAACAGTCCAATGAAAACTTAGCCATGATAAAAGTAATGTTAAATACCCTACATATTCATGTATAAACCATCAACATCATAATGAGATCATCATTATCTAATTAAGGAATTTAATTGCATTTTAATCTATGAAAGGAAATTGCGTGAAAGGAAACTATACTATGTCTAGTTTAATCATTCAAGCTATGATAAAGAAAATGACTGAAACCAGAAATTAAAAACATGATATTAAAAAGTGAATTGACAATTACATTTAACCAATAACTAAGCAAGTGAAATCTATTTAAAAATGAAGTAAGCAAGCTATGATTCAAAAACTGGAAGCAAATCTATCCATCCATCAATCTTTGTCAGAAGAAACTCAGATTAAAACTATCCTATGTTCTAATTAAAAATATGTTTTAAGCTTGACTGTAAAAATATAAAAGAAAGCACAATTTATCATCTAACTACATGTGGGGTTAGTATAATGAGAGAGAGACTTTTTAATTGCACACGGAATTAGTAAAGAGACTTAGAGACTTGCAAGCCTTTTCTAATCTATAAAATCAACACGAACTATCACAAATCATCATCTAACCTGCAAAAAGAAATAAAACAGTAAGCTACAACAAACTAATTAATTAAATAAAAATATACATGCAAAGGAAAATGAAAACACAATTTAAATTAGAAAAATGAAAAATAGACATGAAGACAGTTACCAAACTGCTGGTGGTCCCCCCAGAAAGTCGTGGTCACTCTCTAAAATCACACCACGGCCTCAGCAGGCCAAATTCACCATAAAAATCCAAAAACGCAGTTTTGGCACTATTCTGGCAATGTAAAACTAGAAACAGAGCAAAATCATTTTTCTGGCAATTGTAATGCTTATGCTACTTGGTTAACAATCTAATGATCATCCTATTGGTATTTATAAGCTTACAACCCAGGTGGTCGACCATAGGAGGGTCGAACCACCTCTAAATTTCGAAAATTACAATAAATGCATCAATAATTAACCAAACAGAGGAACCCAATAAGCACCCTCTTTGGACAACTGAAATCGAGTTGTCTTGAGCTTAGTAGTTGGAGGGGGCGATGACAAACAAAACCCATGTGCTCTATTTGTCCACGACTGGCCGCCAATACCATAACCGCCAACTTGCCTTGAGTTTTTGTGCAATACTGGGTGTTGGGATGAGTGTCGGATCAAGTACCGGAACGAGTGTTGGATCAAGTGTCGGACCAAGAAACATGGTGTGTTTTGCCCTGTAATAGAGAAAAAAACATGAATTAACTCTTGGAAACCATAAAATATGATAAATTAAACTTGATTGAATCACAAAACACGAATTATATGTACCTCATGCCGATTATATTATTTTACCATAAAATTATTCAAAAATCTCCTTTGAAAGATAAAAACACATATGTACATATGGAAAAAATTGTATAATAACATCATGAAGATGATCATATCTCGGGCCCAACATACCCCCACATCAACGATTTTGCAGGTCCCACTACGAACAAAAAGAAGTCATCCCTTGGAACTAGGCTTGCTGAGGAGGGTCGGATTTAAAAACCTCTCCTTCTTGTTGTGTAGGCTTAGCCTTGTGCCTCTTATGTTGCTTTAATTGTGCTCTTAATCTACAGTTAGATTGGGTCATCCCATCGACCAACCATGGAAGGGAGTTAACTTTTTCCTGAAGGACTGCATTGTCATGATGAAGGTGTGCATCTATTGTCTTCCTCTCTTCTAATTGTTGGAGAAGCTGATGGTTTTCCCTTTGTAGCTCCTCTATAGTTGGGGCAGAATCCGTGATCTCCGAGGAAGGCTTAGCTCCTTTGAGAGATGTGTTCAATTTATCAAATTTAGGATCAAGAGTGGGCATGGGTGAAGTAGGTGTGATGGGGGAACGAAAAGGTGAGGTAGGTTCTGATTTCATTTTCCTTAGTGGCTCTAATCCATCCATAAATACTTCTCTAGGTTGCTTATGAGGGCTCTCAAGGTCAGAGGATACTTGGATAGGATCCGAAGTAGGTGGAGGCTTTGCATAAGGCTTGGTTCTTATGTTTCGGGTACTCTTCCGAAAGGGTCCCTTACCAAATCGGTTGGCTCCTCTCTTGTTTGTGGGAATGATGGGAAAGTCTTGTTGCATTACTTCTTGGGGCTTCTTAGGTGTAGGATCAAGAGAAAATGAAGGCGTTGGGGGGTCAACAATAGGCGTCTTTTGATCTTTTTTCTTGTTGTTTTTCCCCGATGAAGAAGTAGGAATATCAACAAGCTGTTGGTATTGTTCCGGAAAAGAGGGAGTTTGTGCAAGGGATTTTGGAGTTTTTGAAGAGTGGGGCTTGGATGGAGAGATAGTTTTTAGGCTAAGCGGATTCTTTCCGGTCTTAACTGTCAAGTGAGGATTTACAAATTGGTAGATAAAGGCATCCCAACTTTGCCCCTGCTTCTCTAGTTTGGTAAGAATGAGGAGTTTGATCAAACTGTGGTGGAAGAGACTATTGTGGGGGTTGGTCACATTTTTCCTCACTTGAGAGGACATTTTCTCCAAGTTTTTGAGAAAATAAAAAGGGAAGTTTAAAGGTTTATTGAACATAAAATGAGCCAACAATCTAAAGTGACAAGCTTTGAAGGTGGAGTATCTACCTTCACATGTAATTAACCTTGTGATGACGATAAGTGGATTGACCAATTTTGGCTTTATCCACTCCTTAGCATACCCTTTCGCTCCTGAAATTCTCTCGAATTTGGGCTTAAACACCCTGTTGTAACTTGAGTGTGACAATTGATGATTCTTGAACCACCTATCTCCCATTATTAGAAGTTTTGTTGCAGCATCAATTGACTCTTCTATGACTGCAAAATTGAGAGACCTTACATGTTCCATCTTTCCATCAAAACCAACTACAAATTGCATAGAAAGACTGTCATCATGGCCTTGCAAACTCGACAGAAATGGCCCCCGGCCAGCACGCAAGAACACTTCCCTACACTGTGTGAATTCTGGAATGGAAAACAAGTTTGCATAGGAGGATGGTTCTTATTGCTTAGGCATTGTGACATGGTTTGAATTCACCAAGCAAGGGTGAAATCGAGCCACACAGAGACACGAATTAGGCATGGTCTAAGTGCAATTGGAACAGAGGGAAAATTTTACCAAGCAAGGGTGCAAACAAGCCAAGAAATGGCACGGGTTTAACACAGTCTGAGTGTGATTAGAATAGAGGGAGAATTCGGCAAAGGTTGGGCGCAATTCCTTAACGCAGGGTAGAGAAAATGGCAAGGGAAAATAAAACAATAGAGTGCCCAGCCCAATTTTGGATGCTCTTATGGTGGAGTATGTTTCCCACATGTGCACACGAGCTGCCATGTGTGGGAGATTCGAATTTGATGGCAAGCTTGAGAGCAATGGAGTGGTGCGTACTTAGATCAATGTCCAAGCCTTTTGACTTGGACATTTGATCATAACCATATGAAGCATCTTTTAATCAATGCCTGTAACAAATTTAATTATATGTGATTGAATTCTAGTTCCCTAGAATCTAAGACAGTTACTGGTATGCAATGCAATGGCACTTCAAACGGAACTTTAAATGACATTGCATCCGGCACCTCATCCGACACCTCATCTAGTGCTTCATCTGGTACTCCTGTGTTAAGTGCATTTTCACCTATTTTAATGGACAACCTACAATTTTGAAGTATTTTTGACAACCATAGTGGGCAGAGGCAAAGTGCTCCATGCTTACTCATTCTTCTTGTATATGACATATAGTGTCAAAACCTATAATGAACAGGTTATAGCAAGCATAAAACATGTATTGTCAAACCTACAGTATGCAGCTTGTAATGGAAGATAACCAATAAAGAGTGGTCTGTTAAGCATGAGTTTAGTAATGTATAGCACACAGGAGTTAAGCATTTAAAAATAACATGACTATCAATGTAATAACCTGTATCATGGTAATAATACAAAAATTCTTGCAAGGACCCTTTTCTCTAGGCAATAATCATTTGTCAGCTCATGAAGCCCTCCCCCACACCTAAGTATTGTGACACCTCATAATCAAAAGTATAGGAAACTAGTCAGTATCCCCCAATAACCGAAGATTTATAGTATGTCAAGTGTAAAGATGAAATTTCACAAATTGGTCCGACGAGACAGTTAGGAGATGGCCCCACCTATAGGATAAGAGATTGTATATATATAAGAAGAGGTAGGCAAGAGAGTTTCAAGATAGTCTTAGAGTCATTTCCCAATGGAAAATTGATGAGATTCATTAACCTTATCTTAACCACACATACTCCAAGTCAGATTTGTCTGCAAGTAATGTCGTACATCAGGACAAGTTTAGATTTATTATTTATTTTTGTCAGATCATCATCCTCGCTAGGTAGAATGCCCCGCTGCAAGAAAACTTGTTCAGTACTCTGGTGGGTTTACCTAGTCATACCATAGGCCGGTACCCACTGCTAATAGACCTGTTCAGTATCTTGATGTGTTAGCCTCTTAAACCCTCAGAGACTGGCCCTCCATCCTTTAAGATTTTAGTATAAGATTTCTTATGCAAGAAGATGGGGGAACAGCTCTGAAACGATTTTTTCTTTCTTTTCTTTTTAATTGGGATGGTATTTATGTTAGAGGATGACTTTCCATTATATTATTAGTGGTTGTCCTGATGTAAGGGGTACTTAAGTGGAAATGGCCTATCTAAATATATGATATAATAAATCTATTTAGTGTGTAGTGGATGGTACCATCGAGAAAGAACAGAAAGGTATCTCTAGGCTCAACTCACTTTCTCCTTTTGTAATTATTATGATGTTTCTATGACTAACTGCTAATGAGACCTCCCTATTACTCTTTGATAAAGACACTTGACTTACTTACTCAATTTTCTTGGAAAAACTCTACGAGAGACCTCTAGGCTTGATAGTTAAGGTATCACTTCCTTATACAGTGGTGAAGAGTTTCAAGAGCAACTGCATTAGAATGCCTTAAAAAATGAGAATGTTTGCAAAAATATGGCTAACTACAGTAAGTCAATATTCATTTGATGCTTTAATAGACACAAAATTCAAGTATAACAATGTTTTGAAGAAAGATCTTGAAACTGTGTACTCCTGGTGAAATAAATACTTACAAAAATATCTAGAATTGCCTTATTAACAAAATGCAAAAACTATTTACACATATACAGTAGGAAACTCAGAAAAAATTTCAAGAACAAGGGGGGGCTTCCCCATCTACTAAGTCCAATGCCTTGTCAGCTGACATAACCTGTAGAAAATCTTCTCTGGAAATGGGCTTATGATAAAACTTAAGTCAGTGTCCATTTACCACAAAGGAGACTTGTCCATCGTCAATTGTTTTAATTTTTATAGCTCCATTGTCATATACAGTGTCTACCTCATAATGGCCCAACCAATGGGTGGTAAGTTTGCCTTTGAAGGTTTTGAACTGGGAATCAAATAACAGGGCTCAATCACCAGGTTGGAAGTGTTTCTTTTTAATAAACTTGTCATGCCACTTGCTCCTCTGGTTTTGGACTAATATCGTCCATTGGATGGCATCTTGCCTGATTTCATCCAACTCATTCAATTGTAGGGCTTGTTGCTTCTGAGCTTCATCCAGGTTCAATCCTAATTCTGTGGCAATACGGAAGGTCCTTACTTGGAATTCTATTGGTAAAAGTACTTGTTTCCCATACACTAGCTCATAAGGGGTATGCCCAATGGTATTTCTCCAGGTAGTTCAGTATGCCCACAAAGCCTCTGGGAGCCTATCAGCCCAATCTCAGTGATGTAACTGAACAGTCTTGGTCAAGATGGCTTCCAGAACTTTGTTTGTGGATTCTACCTGGCCATTGGCTTGCGGGTGGTATGGAGAAGATTTACAATGTTTAATCCCATATTTCTCTGTTAGCTCTTTCATCATCCTGGAAGTAAATTGAGTGCCTTGGTCGGTAACAATTTCACAAGGGACACCGAAGTGGGTAAAGATGTCTTCATGAATAAATTTGACAACAGACTTCTTTGTGGCCATAGGGATTTTGCCTCTACCCATTTGGAGACATAGTCCGTACAAACCAAGATATAATTCTTCCTACGGGACATGGGTGAAATTGGTCCTACAAAGTCAAGGGCCCATTTTTCGAAGGGTTCTATCATAACTTGGGCCTGCAAAGGCATTTCTTCAGATGATGTAGGTCTACCTATCCTTTGGCAACTATCACAACTTCTCACATACTTGGCAGTATCTTTGAAAATGCTAGGCCAATAGTAACCTGAATGTAACACCTTATATGTTGTATGTTTGTCAGAGAAATGGCCACCACATGTTCCATCATGACAATTTCATAGTATTTCAGGTACCTTGTCCTCTCAAACACATCTATGAATAATCAAATCAGGACCTATGCGAAAAATATCATGACCAACCCAAGAGTAATTAGCACTCTGTGTAATAATTTTCCGCTTTTCATGAGGTGACAAATGAGACGGTAAATTCCTAGTAGCCAGATAGTTTTACATATCTGCAAACCATGGGGTATTGACAGAGAGGGAAAAGAGATGCTCATCTAGGAAACTGTCATCATCCTCATTCTTTATTTGGGAAAGAAATTCAGCTACTACATTATCCTTTCCAGGTCGTTCAAGAACAATAATATTAAATTCTTGCAATAACAAGAGACACCTAGTCACTTGGCCATTAGTTATAGGTTTATTCATGAGGAACCTAATGGCGGAATGATCAGTGTGTACAAATACTTCATAACATGTAATGTAATGATGAAACTTGTTAATAGCATGAACAACTGCCAAGAACTCTTTCTCGGTGACTGTGTAGTTCAACTCGGCAGGGGACAAGTTCTTGCTTACAAAATAAATGCCATAGGACTGATGGTCTTCTTTCTGCCCTAATACCCCTCCTATTGCGGTGTCGGAGGCATAAGTAGATATATGAAATGGGAGAGTCCAATTAGGCCCTCTAATAACTGGTGCCATAGACAACTTAGATTCCAGGGTTTCAAAGGCAATTTGACAATGCTTAGTCCAAACAAAATCAACATCTTTTATCAATAATCCAAACATAGGTGCAGCAATCTTTGTAAAATTTTCAATAAACCGTCGGTAATATCTGGCATATCCAAGAAATATTCTCACCTCTTTCTGAGTCTTGGGGGGTAGGAGTCTAATAATGACCTCAATCTTTGCAGGATCGACTTTTATTCCTTCAGATGAAACATGGTGTCCTAGAACCACTCCTTCAGTTAACAACATTTTGCATTTTTCATGACTTAGGGATAGGTTCATTTTCTAGCATCTGATGAGGACATTTTCTAAGTTGTCTAAGGCTTCCTGGTAAGTGTTGCCATAAAATGTGAAGTCATCCATGTATACCTCCACACAATCATGAATAATATCGTCAAATATCCCTAATATTGCTCGTTGAAATGTGGCAGGAGCATTACACAATCCAAATGGTACGACCCTATAGTCATAGGTGCCCCAAGGACAAGTAAAGGTAGTCTTGTCCTGGTCCTCGGGTGCTATAAGAATCTGATTGTACCCGATGTACCCATCTAGAAAGGATAAATACTTCTTTCCGGACAAGGTATCTAGAACTTGGTCAATGAAAGGAAGAGGAAAGTAGTCTTTCAGAGTGGCCTTATTGAGTTCCCGAAAATCAACACAAATTCTCCATTTCCCGGTCATTTTCTTTGGAACCACTACTAGCGGGGATACCCACTTACTGTCGGAGATGGGATAGATAAATCCAACATTTAGCAACTTTTGAATCTCCTCCTTGACTATATCTTTGAGTGTTGGGTTCATCCTTCTTTGGGGTTGCCTAACAGGTGTTACTTCCCCCTAGGTGTATATATGATGGATGCATGTGTCAGGGTGGATACCCTTCATCTCATTGTATTCCTAGGAAAATTCTCCTGATTGTTCTTTAAGGATATCTACTAACTATTTATGTTGGTCTGTATCTAGCCCGGAGTTTATATGTAGAAATTTCCTAGACTAATCTCATAGGGCATAGTATAAGACATGGTAGACTCATCGATTTTGAAAATAAAAGATGTCGAAGACAAAACGGATGGATCTAACTGTTCTAGAAATTCTTCCCCAAACATGTACTAAAATTGGGGAAAAGACTATGGAAAATCCACACATGTAATAGCAGAAATGAATTGGTTTAGCACATTTTCTGGTGTATGCTCCTGAATTTCCCTTGCATGGTCACTAGGAAATACGGGTTCTTCCCAGTCTTCATTCTCGTATGGACATTCAAGCCACCATAGATTCTCCATAATAGGTTGAGCTGGAGGGTAAATGGTGAGCTTCTAGATAGAGAGACCATTTGAGATGGTCATTTCTCCTTCTCTATAGCCAATAAATGCATTGGTTGTGGCTAGCCAAGGTCTTCCCAAAATAACGAGATGGCCTCGGGCAGGATCCTTTGAATGAATGACAAGAAAATCTATGGGGTACTCCCATGAGGCTAAAGTAACCATGACATCATCTAAAATCCCTTCAGGTATAACCCTAGTCTTATCTACTAATTCAAAAATGGTTGTGGTAGGCCGAACAAGAGGTTGTAACTGTAATTGATCCAAGCTGGTAGCAGTCATAACATTGATGGCTGCCCCTAGGTCTATGAGAGTGTTTCCGATGGAGACCTCCTTAATGGTTATGGTCACTACGAGGTTTCCAGGATTCCCATACTTTTCTAGCTTTCGTTGCTCTAATATGTACTCAGAGAGTCCTCCTACCAAATGTACTATAGGAGGGTCCTTTTGCTTCCTACATGGCTTCTTGATACACAATTCTTTGACTACCTTACTATAGATTGGAATGTCTTTAATGGCTTGAAGTAGGGGAATTTTGACACAAATATTTTTCAATTCATTCAAAATGTCAAATTCCAGTTGAATGGTAGGTTTCTCGATTACCAATCGGTCTAGATAAGGAGGGACCCTCTAATTTGTGAAGGTTCATTTTGGGGAAGCTTGGATTCTTGATTCTTTGCGATAATAACATCTTCCCACCTAGTGTCATCCGTGGTTTGTTGGGTGGTTTCCTCTTCTTCTTCTTTCTGGATGACTACTGAAGGTCTCTGCCTATCTAGAACTTTTCCCAATCTTAGTTGCATTTCCTGTAATGTAATAGAAGTAATAACATATGTCGGGAAGGCCTGCATCTCAACATTGTTAAGAGGTTGAGGAATCTTATTATTGGGGTTCGGCACTGGCTGTGCCAGTAATAGTGTCGGTTTTGGGGATCTTGCATTTTGAAATTGGAGTGGTTGTTGTTGTGGGATAGGAGGTAAAGGTGGTGGAACAAAACCTGGAAAAGGCTGCAGAGTGTTTGATGATAACTGAGAATAAGGATGGTTGTACATAGGAATAGGTGGAGCTTGAGGATTTCCTTGGTTGTGTCCTCCCCTCCACCCTTGAATCCAAGGATGTTGGTACTAAGTATACCATTTTTTCCAACCTGGTGAGTTCCACTATTGTTGTTGATAATAGGGTGGAACTTGAGATTGTAGATCCGGGTATGTGGGTTGATTCCTAGGCTGCCATGGCCTCCTAGGTGCATAAGAAGACTCCCCAAGATCTCCACTGCTATAGATGGCTAATAAACCGGGCAATGATGGACATTTTTTAGTCACATGGTCTTTTGTACAGAAGCCACAAACTGAAATGTTATCTAATGGGAACTCCCTTGAGGAATGCTTCCTCCTGCATCTTGGGCAATATATGCTCATTGCTGCATTTTCCTCCTCCTGTTTCTTTTTTAGTTTAAGGGTATCCAACTAGGAACCTATTGTGCTTAGGATGTCTGTCTTGAAGTTTTCTAAAAGGCTCCCTATCTCTACTCTCATAATACCACCTGAACTAACTGGTTTTAGGCTTCTATTGTAAGGGTCCCGAACATTCTTTCCTATTTTGTCTCTACTCCTTGAGTAGTTTTTACACATTTCACATATTTCAACAAATGGTTTATGAGAGATGTCACTTGATGCCATCATTTTAAGCACCTCTAGATATTCTTCTGAAATTCCCTTAAGGAAAAGAGCACTAACTACATCCTCTGGGAGGTCATGGTATTTTGACTTCTTGAGGAATATTCTTGGGAGGTCATGGTATTTTGAGGAATATTCTTCATGTTGACATTCAGAGTGGTGTCTAAAATCGGAAACCCGAAGGTAGTTTCGGTTTGGTTTCCAGTTTCTTCTTCCTCTCTGTGTCTTACATTGTTATGGTCCTCTTGATCATCCATATTGGCTTGGTTTCCAAAAAGAGAGTACCTAAGTGGTTTTATCTTTGAAGAGAACAAGGTTTTCCTTTGATGAAAAGGTCTTCCTACTGATTGGATGTCTGGGATTCTACTTGAGCCGGTTGAGATTATTGGTGCCAAAGTTTCTATGTTAATCTGAGAGATAATCACATTGGCTGAACTACTAAACAAAAGATTCACATGTTCAGGGTCTATGATATCCTTAAAATTAGAGTCCCCTGGTGGTGGTGTAAAAGAAAAGGTTGTATTGTTTGGTTTTGTGGAAGACTTGAGTGATCTTGCCTCCTATCCTAGTATGATTGATGCTTCAATTTCTTGTTCTATAGTGCTCCCTGTGTTAGTCACTTTAGAGACTATTTTAGCTCTTTGGGTTGAGCTATCTCCTATTTTTCGGTATCGGTCTGCGGATTTTATAAGCGGAACGTTCCTTCCCCTAAAGAGATCAGAAGGAACCTTGGTTGAAAGGTCCGATTTTGATTTAATGTATCTACCTTGTGGGTCTCTAGGCCTTTTCATGAAAGAAAACAAAAACAAAAAGAAAAAGCTACCATTTGATTCCTAAGTCCATTCATGAAAGCAAACAAAAAGAAAAACTACTATTGGGTTTGGGGGAACCTGTTATAGCAGATGCATAGGTTCTTACCTCTCGTCTTAAAGCTCCCCCACCACCAAGCTAATGATAAGGTATAAGGATGATCTAATTCCTAATTACTTCTTACTTTAAGACAACTCCTCGACAACGATGCCAAAATGTTAGGTGATTTATATGTACTAAAAAATACACTAAACTACCCTCAATTAAATTGTCAATCCGGGGTAAGTAAACTTAGAGTTGTAGCAAAATATATGCCAAAGGTATAAGGTTGGTAGGAGTGTAGACTAACTAAGGAAAGTAGATATCTAGGGATAATCTACTCAAGCAAACCTATCTAATGAACAAACCCTACTAAGCAAATTGAAACTAGGTAACCTAAGTACTTTTGGGCCAAGGACTGATGGATAGTTCCTAAGAAAGCAAATGAAAACTCTATGTAAAGCAAACTAGTTCATGGCAGTAAGCAAAGGTAAACTACTAAGCATACTAAGCAAATGATGAAAGCAAACTACCTTTAACTTGCCAACCTACATTCAATGAGCAACTACCCTATGAAAGCAAATAAATAAGCAAGTAAGCAAAAGCACCTATCTAACCTATTAAAGAAAATAGTCAAGCAAGAAAAAACACCTAACTAACCTATTAAAGAAAATAGACAAGAAAGCAAAAGCATAAAGCAAAAGACAAGTAAGCAAAGACTTCTCATTGAACAACTACCTAGCCTAAGAGGCAAGTGAACTAAATCCCTAATGAAAAACTATTTCTCTTGCGTGAAAGGAAGTTTAAATGCTCAATGCAATGAATGAAAGGAAATCTATTCTATTGAAAGCAAGAAAGATTAACAACTAAACTTATGAAAACAAGAAACTATCTTTTCTAACTTATGAAAGCAAGAAACTAACTTTAACCTATG